>OZ023319.1:11606572-11609072 GCA_964007375.1 Ophion obscuratus
CTCTAAAGTGAGAAGACCCCTTAAAGGGTGAAAACGCATATTGAGTGTGTACGGAAGGCCTTTTCTTAGCAGACATTTTCGACCAACCAGAATATTAAGGGGTAAAGCTACAATAGAATTTTCAAAAAATCGATTAAAATTTTTTTTAATATTAAAAAAATATTTAATATTTTTTTTTAAACTAACGAGCAATTTTTTGGTCGAGAATCAAAGGTTATCTGTCGAAAGGCGCCATTTTGTTAATTTTTGAAAAAAAAGCTTCGATTAAGGACTAGATTTATTATTAAACTAATGATTTTTTTTGGTTATTTGATTTCAGATGATCAAGTAAAATTTTGTGATAGTCACCGCAAAGCACAACATGCCGAAGGGGGTCCGACAAAGATGACGATATTTTTATAAATAATCAATATTTTTCTTTGAAAATTTGTACAAGTCAAGTTGAAATATAACATAAAAAGTCTGTGTAACTACTTTTGTAAAACAAACTTAATTACTATTTTTAAAAAATTATTGAAAATGCTCGTTTTTTCAAGCCTCTGACATCTCACTCCTTAAATTATTACACACCTTCGTAGCTGTCCCCATCAATAACACGCTTATTCGAGCACACATAAAGCGTGTAGAATTAACATACAAGACGCACATTTACACACATTGGACTGAACACACGTTGAGAGCAACACACGAGCAAAAATAACACGGGAGAAGGCAACACAGTTTGAGTGTGTTAATTGCGCGTTATTGATCATATGTTTTGAAAATCACCTTGGTTGCTGCATCATGTGAAACACATTAGTAAATTTGACATCGATTGATTAACCGGTTAATTGAAGACCACATTTGGTCTTAACTTTTTGTTTCATTTATAAATCATTTTTGAATTTTTACGTTAAAGAACCTGAAATTGTTATCTATTTTCCAAAACTTCGATAGCTGCATTGAATCTTTAGCAACGCAATATGTACTTTAGAGTATACCTAAAGTTTGATAATTGTAGAATAATTATTTCTTACTTTTAAAAATCCCTTAATATTGCTTACTTTTTCTGTCTAAATGTATATCCCGCCTTAAGTTCTATTTACAGTACTACCTCCCTAAGAGAGCCCTCCCTAAGAGAGAATTTCCCCGCCGTTCCACTTGAGCGCATTTTATGGCTTCCCCCACCTAGCTCGAGCTGTCCAGTGTACCCGAGGCCTCCCGAGTTTGTCGCGGACACCTCCATAAGAGATCGCGAGCGATTTCAGAAAATCGCACGTCGCACGATTGTCAAATGGATAATATTCCTTTGTATAATAATATATACGTTTAAGCCGTAAAGTCGGAGAAAAAAACATGCACCATAATTAAATTTCAAGTAGTAATTTAATGCAAGTAGAATATATTTTCGATTCAGCCATCCCGTTTTATCTAAAAATGAAATATTTATACATATATATACATTGTATATTTCAACTTGAAGTATATACACAAGATAAATTGTTAGTTACATTTTTTTTGTACACTGTACAGTAGAACCTCAATTATCCGAACGATGACTTAGTTTATCCGAACTCTCAATTATCCGAACGTTGGCGCGAAAGATACATTGTTGCTCGCTGCCACCGCCGTGAGCAACAATGAGCAAACCAACGCAATCTCTCCTTCCCAAACGGCTGCGAGACTTAGCCGCTCAAAAACGCGTTACAGCCGTTCGTCAATTAAAAATGGACGATTTTATTTTTAAAAAATATAAAAAAAGCATTCAACTTTTTTCAGGTATTTCAAATACATTATATATATATATATATATATATATATATATATATATTTCAACGTTAACATATATGTCAAATTATAATATATATGTATGTACTGTTTTTATATAAAAAGGTGTTGTTTATGATCTCGTCCCAAAAAACCCACGTTTCGATTATCCGAACTTTTGATTATCCGAACTAGTCTCGGTCCCAATTGGTTCGGATAATCGAGGTTCTACTGTATATGTTCGAGTTTCGATAACGAATATACTACGTATATTTTTGCGAACAATAAGATAATTCAACAATTATTGAAAGTTTTACAAATGTTTCCTTCATATGTGTTATAATATTGCAACAACAAAATATACCAAACAGCAGAATAAAAAAAACGCGAAGAAAAAGAAAGATTTACACATCAATATTCAATGAGATATACTTACGCATGAAACGACGAAACGCCAGTACACTTTCCGCAACTTGTTTACAGTAGGGCTTGCATATTGTTCCGAACTACTCGAATATTCGAATATCCGTGATATCCGAATACGTGAAATCTGATACTTCAAATTCGGACGGTTCGAGCATCGGGTAGTTCGAGTATTCGGACAGTTCGGGCATCCGGGTAGTTCGAGTATTCGCACAGTTTGGGCATCCGGGTAGTTCGAGTATTCGGACAGTTCGGGAATCCGGGTAGTTCGAGAATTCGGATAGCTCAGATACAGGGTTGCGAAATTTGTAATGAAAAAGTAATGCATTGT
>OZ023319.1:11611036-11863884 GCA_964007375.1 Ophion obscuratus
TAATGGGTAATAAACACTCGAACTACCCGAATACTTGAACTATCCGAACAGTCTGGTCAGTTCGAATAAATGGGTATCCGAGTACTCGGACTATTCGAATTGTTCGAGTAGTTCGGATATTATTAGTATTCGAGTACTCGAACTATTCGAATAATCCGGCTGGACGGGTTTGAAGTATCGAGTTCGTCAAGACCGGATAGTTCGGGTAGTCCGAACAGGCGAAAAAGTGGTAGCTCTAGTTTACAGTTTTCTCAACACTTTCGTTCGCGCTCTCTCATAGAGGTCGAGTGGAGAAACACATACACGCTACCACATGCGCGATTTTCGAGCGCGCTAACCTAGCGGTGGGGGAAGGCTTCGGCGACGAATTTCTCGAGAATTACTTCCCCTAACCGCCCTAGACCGCTCTCTT
Organism: Ophion obscuratus; assembly: GCA_964007375.1. Taxonomy (NCBI): domain Eukaryota; kingdom Metazoa; phylum Arthropoda; class Insecta; order Hymenoptera; family Ichneumonidae; genus Ophion; species Ophion obscuratus. The sequence continues at coordinate 11,611,449 of OZ023319.1, forward strand.
AGGGAGGTAGTACTGTATTTTCAAAATTTTCTACATGTGTGTGTGTGTGTGTGTGTGTGCGTGCGCGCGCGCGCGCGCGCGCGTGTATATATATATATATTGGCCCTTGATATGGGTAAAAAAAATGATCGCGCCGCCCTCCAAGACGGTTCCGAATAATAAAAAAAAATCTACGCGAAGCCCCAGCTCTGTCCCTTACGAGGAAGGCGTGCCTGTAAGCATGAACTTAAATTTAAATATCAATTTTTCTTCATGATTCGAGAAATTTCGATTTTTTAAATTTAGTTTATTGGTCAATTTTTTTTTACTTTCCGAAGCTATTGTATATTGGTATTCAATATACAAATCAAACAATAAGGTCCTCCATACTAGATTTGATGAGCGTTCAGTTTTACCATCCTATTATTTTGGACCAATAGTTCGATTTAGCTGCTGTCGAACGCTTTTAATCACACCAAAATCAAACTTTAAATTTGCATCTTGTTAGAAAAATCTATTAAGTACAAAGAATATAAATTCACGATAAACCATTCACATCGAACTTCCGGATTGGCCAGAATTGTTTTTTTTTTTTTATTTTGTTAGAAATATTCCTTGCGTGCTGAGATACAAACATATTAATATTTCACTGAGGTCAGACTTCCAGTGCTGTGGATAAAAAATGTACAGTACTACCTCCCTAAGAGAGCGGTCTAGGGCGGTTAGGGGAAGTAATTCTCGAGAAATTCGTCGCCGAAGCCTTCCCCCACCGCTAGGTTAGCGCGCTCGAAAATCGCGCATGTGGTAGCGTGTATGTGTTTCTCCACTCGACCTCTATGAGAGAGCGCGAACGAAAGTGTTGAGAAAACTGTAAACAAGTTGCGGAAAGTGTACTGGCGTTTCGTCGTTTCATGCGTAAGTATATCTCATTGAATATTGATGTGTAAATCTTTCTTTTTCTTCGCGTTTTTTTTATTCTGCTGTTTGGTATATTTTGTTGTTGCAATATTATAACACATATGAAGGAAACATTTGTAAAACTTTCAATAATTGTTGAATTATCTTATTGTTCGCAAAAATATACGTAGTATATTCGTTATCGAAACTCGAACATATACAGTAGAACCTCGATTATCCGAACCAATTGGGACCGAGACTAGTTCGGATAATCAAAAGTTCGGATAATCGAAACGTGGGTTTTTTGGGACGAGATCATAAACAACACCTTTTTATATAAAAACAGTACATACATATATATTATAATTTGACATATATGTTAACGTTGAAATATATATATATATATATATATATATATATATATATATATATATATATAATGTATTTGAAATACCTGAAAAAAGTTGAATGCTTTTTTTATATTTTTTAAAAATAAAATCGTCCATTTTTAATTGACGAACGGCTGTAACGCGTTTTTGAGCGGCTAAGTCTCGCAGCCGTTTGGGAAGGAGAGATTGCGTTGGTTTGCTCATTGTTGCTCACGGCGGTGGCAGCGAGCAACAATGTATCTTTCGCGCCAACGTTCGGATAATTGAGAGTTCGGATAAACTAAGTCATCGTTCGGATAATTGAGGTTCTACTGTACAGTGTACAAAAAAAATGTAACTAACAATTTATCTTGTGTATATACTTCAAGTTGAAATATACAATGTATATATATGTATAAATATTTCATTTTTAGATAAAACGGGATGGCTGAATCGAAAATATATTTTACTTGCATTAAATTACTACTTGAAATTTAATTATGGTGCATGTTTTTTTCTCCGACTTTACGGCTTAAACGTATATATTATTATACAAAGGAATATTATCCATTTGACAATCGTGCGACGTGCGATTTTCTGAAATCGCTCGCGATCTCTTATGGAGGTGTCCGCGACAAACTCGGGAGGCCTCGGGTACACTGGACAGCTCGAGCTAGGTGGGGGAAGCCATAAAATGCGCTCAAGCGGAACGGCGGGGAAATTCTCTCTTAGGGAGGGCTCTCTTAGGGAGGTAGTACTGTATTTGAAAATTACTTTCGCAAAAATGCATAGGGACATTTTAAACTTGGCAGGATTTTAAACTTGGCGAGCTTGTTCGTTTTATTGAAAACAAAGAAATTATTTATTCGCACAAGTCATCCAATTGGTCGGAAAGAACATAATGTTTGAAAAATGTACACATAAGATATCGATACTAGTTCGTTCAGTACGAATTTATTTATTTGAACCAAAGAACTATCGTGTTGAAAAATTGACAAATAAACTAGATTTAAAAAATCGAAATTTCTCCAATCATGAAGACAAATTGATATTTAAATTTAAGTTCATGTTTAAAGGCACGCCTTCTTCTTAACGGACATAGCTGGGGCTTCGCGTAGGTTTTAAAAAAATTATTTCGAAACGTTTTAGAGGGTGGCGCGATGAATTTTTTTTTTACCCATATCAAGGGCCACCCATACACACACACACACACACGCCCCCGAAACATAATATCTCACTGCAAACGATTTCCCTATTATATATATATATATATATATATATATATATATATATATACACACACGCCCCCGAAACATAATATCTCACTGCAAACGATTTCATCCGCTAATTCTGTCGAGGAAATTGTAGTAATGAGTACACGATTACAGACAGGATGGGAAGCAGTACACGTATATAGTAGTGAGAGAATTTTCCCTCTTAAGGTCGACGCGTACCCTGAGGAGGTTTCTCGTCAGGGCGTTGTAGGTGCTCAGGCAAGAACTGCGCAAATTGAGCCCATATTATACACCAACTCACACACACACACACATGCAAAATGGGGCGAACTCAATGAGAGAGAGAGAGACAGAGCAAGTCACGGATTATACACGTACGTACAGGAGCTCAGAATGAGCGCAAGGGGATCAGAGATTCATAGTTGGATGGATAACGTAGTCATGGAGCACCAGACCGAAGTTCCCACCCCGTAACACCCCAGTGATACTCGTCGCTCTAAGCCTTCATTGCTCAACGATTTCGACACCTTTCCCTCCTCGTCCTCCCTTTTTTCTTTTTTTCTTTCTTTTTTTCTTTCCCCCTCGCTTCCTGACGCTACAACGCGTTCGATTGGCGCGAGCTTCCGTAAACGGGGAGATCCAAAATCACGCGAAAATCTCAAGATCACGGAACCCTGGGAAAATCGGAGGAGAATCCGCGCGAGGGCAAAGATTTTTTAAATTTTTTAACAAATATGTTTTTTTTTTACAGTCGATCGATGCTTCGTTTTTTCTTGATAGGATTCGTTTCAAATCCTGTGCCAATCGAAGCTGTTTTTTGAAGAAGTAGAAATTGAATGGCCCTTTGCAAAAAGACAAGGTTGACATTTATTTTTACGTGGCTCTACCAAATACTCGCCCTTGAAAACGCGAAAGTTTTGTAAGATACGTTTTTTTTCATGCGACCTCGTATCCGCGATACTTTGTCCTTAAGGGGTTATATACAGTTGAAATTTTCGAAAAATCGATTTTCTATTTATTTTATTTTCGTAATGTACATATATTCAAGTACACACACAGAAAATGTCTTGGCAATCCGGCGAATATTCTCCAAGTTGCACGCACATTTGTAATGACGTGTCGGCGCGTCCGAAAGTGCTTTTGAAACTTCGAACGCGTTTTTCTCAAAACGGTGTTTTTAAAGTCGGTGAGCAAGATTTCTCGGAAACGACCGAACCAATCAGTTTCAAATTTTAAGACAATCTTTTCAAGTATATTTTTAGTAATTAATCGAAGGTTTTTTCTCACCGATAAATATTTTCCATTTTATAAAAGATTTAAGACCTAAATTTTTGTCAATAATCGATTTTTTTGTTTGTTGAGAAGCCGCCATTTTGTCAAAAATTCTTATTTTGCTTATTCCTTCGATCAATTACAAGATAATCCATTATATTGACGAAATATTTTTGGTTTTTTCATTTTAGACGATCCAGTCCAAAGATATCGTGCTCACCGCAAGACGTCTTTTTTTAGGCGTAGCAGCTTTCAAAATAATTATTTTTACAAATAAAAATTGTTAAAATATAATTAAAAGTTACCGTAATATGTGTACAAATTTTTACGTTAATATATTTAAAAGTCTACTCAAGAAAAATTCTTGAAAAATCGATCTTTTTGGGCCTCCTGACTGTATATAACCGCTTAAGGAGCTATACCAGTGTGACCCTTTCAAAAAATCGATTTTTTTTGCCTTTTTCGACAGTTTGTACTTTCAAGAATATCCAGTAAAAATTTGATTTCATTTTAGAGAATCTCTATCATTTTATCTTGCAAAAATTGATAGTTAAATCCTTAAACGCGTTTTTCTCAAAATGAGGTTTTTAAAATTTGCTGATATTGTAACTCAAAGAGCCATTATCCGATTGACTTGAAATTTGAACTGAATTTCAAGTCATATATCATTTCAGAAATTTCTGATGACTTAAAATTCAGAAATTTGATCATGACTTGAAATGATCATGACTTGAAATTCAGAAATTTGAACTGAATTTCAAGTCATACTCTTGCATATATTTACTCTACAATGACGTAGGATATTTTTTGATTGGATGAAAATTGACGATTTGGCATTGAAAAAAACGACCATTTTATAGGCAAGAAAACAGACTTTTTTCATCACTACGCCATTTTGTTTGATTTTGATATTTTTCAAAAATCCTACGTCATTGTACAGGAAATACCTTCCAGTTTAACGACATTTTTTCCTTTTTCGGTTTCAGCTACTCAATCGGCCGGAATCATGTCAGCAGTGGAGGAATTTTTTATTTGGCGCCTCCGAAGGCAGCGCATAAGTCGCTTGGACCTTGATATTTTTCTATGAAAAATTTATGTAATATAGGTCAAATATAGCCAAATATATTCTTAATTTTTCGAAACACTTATTTGAGTACTTTTCTTCCAAAAAATTCCCGAAAATCACCCTAATTTTCAGCGTTCACACTGGTATAGCCCCTTAACGAAACTTTATGTACGCGATCGATTCTTTGATAATTACGCAAGCTACCAGCGCTGCACTGTCCGTATGCACGTTGTTACGTAATTAGAATAATTACGTATAATTGCGAATCATGATAATTGTATATAATCATGAATTATAATTATTCATTATAATAATTAAGTATAAATATTAATTATAATAATTATGTATAAATATTAGTTATTATAATTACGTGTAATTATTAATTATAATAATTATGGATAATTGTGAATTAATTACGAAAATAAAGAAAAAAAATTCGTGACGTTCCAACCTACCAATTTTCGACTGCACTGAACCCTAGCAATTTTTCGTTTTCAATTGTCTTTCAAGGTGTTCAAAAAGTTTTAAAAAAGCGAAAATTAAATTCCGCGACCTGGTGCTGGACTCGGTAATGATTTACTACGTTTGCGGGAGGGGCCATTTGTCGAATTAGAGAGTTGATTGAAATGACTTTTCTCTTTCTCGTTCGGGGTGAATTGGGTCCGTGTACGACATGCGATATGTGTGTACCCAGAGCCATGGGGCGTAATTTACGTCCCCATAGTGCACGTGAGCTTCATTCCCCCTGTGATTACCACCTCTCGGCCCCAGCCCGCCCCCTCCTCCATCTCCTCCTCCTCTGCCCTTCTGCGCTCCGTTATATATAGCGCGATTCTGCTCGAGCAAACTTTGTTAACTTCGAGCAGCCGACTATTAATGCGGTATTAAAGAGCAAGGGAAATGGTAGCAGAGAGAGCGAGATTTATTGATAATGTTCATTATGCCCCAGTGAACTGGGGCAAATTTAAAGGTACGAATTAAATGAGAATAAATTTAACCCAATTTGTAGAAATAAAGATTCGTTGAGAAACAAAAAAAACACGAAAATGAACGGAAATTGAAAAAAAAATCAATTTCGATATAGAATAAAAGTACGGATTAATAAGTAGACATTGAAAAAATTACGATTGGAGACAAAACGAAAAAATACACCAAAATGAATAGCGATTGGAAGAATAAAGCTTAGAGATCAAACAAAAATATACAACAATAAATAGAAATTTAAAAAACACGATTCCATGTAAAAGCAAAATACACGAAAATAAACGGAAGTTTGAAAACTATTTGAATTTGAGGTAAAACAAAAATAAACAGAAATTAAACGAATAACGATTATAAACATTCAAAAACACCGCAAAATAAACAGAAATTATAATAAAAAGACTTGATGTTAAAAAAAAACAGAAAAATAAATAGAAATTTGAAAAAATAAAGGTTTAATGTGAAACAAAAAACACAAAAGTAGACGAAAATTGAAAAATTAAAGATTCGATATAAAAAAATAACAAAAAAAAAACAGAAATTAAAAAAAATGATGTAAAACAAAGAACTCAAAAATAAATAGAAATTTAAAAGATTAAGATATTATGTAAAACAAAAAAAAGCAGAAAAATAAGTAGAAATATAAAAAATAAAGCTTTAATCCAAAAACAAAAACACAAAAGTAGACAAAAATTGAAAAATAACGATACAATAGAAAAAAAAAAGAATGCACAAAAATGACCAGATATTGAAAAAATTAATATTCCATGTAAACAAAGTAAAAACAGAAAAATAAATGGCAATTTAATATTCAAAGATTCGATATAAAACAAAGAAAATAATAAAAATTGAAAATAAAGATGCGAGATAAAACAAAAATACACGAAAATAAACAGAGATCAAAAAAGGAAGGGAGAGAGATGCAGACGAAGGGCTGAGTCTACACGTCAATCTAATTACTCGATCGTTCAAGCGACGCATAACATCAGCTTGGAAGGTCCGCAGGGTGAGCAGCCATTAAAAGCGAGAGAGGGAGAGAGAGAGCGAGAACGAGCGAGCGAACAAGCGAGAGAGAGAGGGACGGAGATAGTCAACAATGAACGTGCTTATGCGACTCGAATGTACTTCGAGTTACGTAACATACTCAATTTTGTTCCTATACACCGTAAACACGTGCTGTTTTAGTCCAATAAAACACGTTAAGAAATCGTCCTGGCCGCACAGAGCAAGTTATATTTTCTTAGTCATCGTATTTTTATTCTAACCACTTTTTGCGGATTTCTTTAGTCGTATTTCCGGTTTACAAGCTCTATTTCCGGTTATTTCAATCTCTTCCGTTGTCACGGATCTGCATAAGCTTGGGTCTCAAAAAACGGCCGTTATTCAATATTTTTTTCAAACGAAATTAGTCGCATGACGAGGTCGGAATGTTACACCCAATTGGTACGTAAGCTTGCCAAGTTTGAGTGGTTTTTATTTATTTAAACGTACTTACCAATTCTCCGACTTTGAGAATCGGGCGATCTTGAGAAGATTTCCATACGTAATTACTTTCGTTTATCGTTACCTTTATGTGTTGCTCGAACGATGGACGTGGTGCTCTTTCGCCGGAAGCGACTTCAACATACTTTCGATAACGTTCCTGCACTGGCATTCGGACAGCTTCCGACTCAGCCATCATTTGGATAAATAAATTTTCCGGTACCGCCACCTATTGCACACAGCCGCGTGTTCTGCCTTACCGACAGATGGTAACTTACCGACGTCGTGTCGCCATCGCACTCAACGTATTCTCAACCTCATCGCGTTATCCCGTGCATTCTCGTTTACGCCGACGTCCATCGGCGATCCAAGTGGAGGTTACGTGTGTGCGGTAAACATCAACAAGCGTTGCAAGTGACGGTCCGGATATCTCGCAATTATCGTTTCAGAATCATCAAGGCCAAACGCAACAGTCTTAGGATAAAACGAGAGTGAAAACAAACCTCGGCATCATGGAGAAACCCCAAAAAATGCCCAAAGTCGCGAAGGTAAACTACATTTTCTTTCATCAAACTTTCCCCGCCCCCGTCGCTCGTATATTCAAGATCCTCACTGAAAAAGATCGTCCTCAACTCCTCAAACGTCCTCAAACTCGCAAACGCGTTTTGCAAGCAAATCCCGTTGATTCCGTCGAATTTCGAGGTTATGTCGCGCGAGCGTAGCGTGCCGATGAGTTTTCACCGACGATGTCTTTTGCGTTGCTCCCGCGATGCAGGTGAAGAACAAAGCGCCGGCCGAGATTCAAATAACGGCGGAGCAGCTGTTGCGCGAGGCGAAGGAGAGAGACCTGGAGATATTGCCGCCGCCGCCGAAGCAGAAGATCTCCGATCCGCACGAGTTGGCGGACTATCAGCACAGAAAGCGCAAGACCTTCGAGGACAACATAAGGAAGAATCGCATGGTTCTGTCCAATTGGATAAAGTACGCGCAATGGGAGGAGAGCCAGAAGCAAATAGCGCGCGCGCGTTCCATCTACGAGAGGGCGCTGGACTGCGACCATCGGAACATCGCGCTGTGGCTCAAGTACACGGAGATGGAGATGAGAAATCGTCAGATAAATCACGCGAGAAATTTGTGGGATCGCGCTGTGACGATATTGCCGAGAGCCAATCAGTTCTGGTACAAGTACACGTACATGGAGGAGATGCTGGAGAACGTGGCGGGCGCGCGTCAGGTGTTCGAGCGTTGGATGGAGTGGGAACCGGCGGAGCAAGCCTGGCAGACTTACATCAATTTCGAGCTGCGATACAAGGAGATACAGCGCGCTAGGCAGATATACGAGCGCTTCGTGATGGTTCATCCGGACGTGAAGCACTGGATAAAGTACGCGCGCTTCGAGGATGCGCACGGCTTCGTTAACGGAGCTCGGCGTGTCTACGAGCGCGCCGTCGAGTTCTACGGCGACGAGAGCCTCGACGAGAAGCTCTTCATCGCTTTCGCTCGTTTCGAGGAGGCCCAGAGGGAACACGATCGCGCCCGTGTCATTTACAAGTACGCCCTCGATCACATACCCAAAGATCGCACTCACGAGATCTACAAGGCGTACACGATACACGAGAAGAAGTACGGCGATCGGTCCGGCATCGAGGACGTTATCGTGAGCAAACGAAAACGCCAGTACGAGCAGGAAATACAGGACAATCCAGCGAATTACGACGCTTGGTTCGATTATCTCAAGCTCGTCGAGTCCGAGGCCAACGTCGAGAATATTCGGGAAACTTACGAACGCGCGATCGCCAATATACCACCCACCAAGGAGAAACAATATTGGCGCAGATACATTTATCTGTGGATCAATTATGCGCTTTTCGAGGAACTCGTGACTGAAGACATCGAGAGATGCCGCGAGGTCTACAGAATATGCCTGCTCGAACTCATACCGCACAAACAATTTACCTTCTCCAAAATGTGGCTTCTCTATGCCAAATTCGAGATAAGACAGAAAAAACTCACGACCGCGAGGAAAATCCTCGGTATGGCACTCGGGGTTTGCCCACGCGACAAACTCTTCCGCGGCTATATCGATCTTGAAATTCAACTGCGAGAATTCGATCGATGTCGCATACTGTACGAAAAGTTTCTCGAATTCGGCCCGGAGAACTGCACCACGTGGATGAAATTCGCGGAACTGGAGAGCCTTCTCGGCGATACCGATCGCGCACGGGCCATTTACGAATTGGCCGTGTCGCAACCGCGATTGGATATGCCCGAATTATTGTGGAAGGCCTACATCGACTTTGAGATCGCCAAGGAGGAACCCGAGAACGCGAGAAACTTGTTCGAGAGACTTCTCGAACGCACGTTACACGTTAAAGTGAGTTTAAGGATCGATCGGCTTGCGACGCGGGTCGATCGTCGTTGGAATGTCGATTTCAAGTTTTTCGACTCTAGCTGGGTCATTTTTCAGATCGACGCTTCAAGGAGAATCAAACGATTTTTCGAAATTTTCTTTTTTTTTCTTCAAATTTAGGCTCTTTTATTGGTTATGTTATTTTTTATATTCGTGGCAACGAAGTTTTAACCCTCCGCGGTCACCCGGCGTGGAAATTATTCCAAGCGCAACTTTAAGGGGGAAATCCTTTTAGGTGCCCGAAAATAAGTCATTTAAAAATTTTGACATCTTATTACAACTTTTAAGTGTTTATTTTGTTTTCTTTTTTGAACAAAAAATAATCGCGGCGTTATAATTCCTTTGGGCATCTTTTGAAAAATTGCTCAACAAGTTATTGATCGATCTGGCTGACATTTTGGGAGGCTTCTCACTATAACGTTATTGGAAGGATATATCTATAAAAAATATTAAAAAGTATCAAATTAAAAATTAAGTAGGCTTTATAATCAAATTTTGATATTTTTGACCATTTGCTCGACAATTTTTACCCCAAAAAGGTAATTTATTTACGCGATAACCCTAAAACTTTAGGTATATCCTTCCAATAATGTTATAGTGAGAAATGTCCCAAAATTTCAGCCAGATCGATCAATAACTTTTTGAGCTATAACATGAGCAGCTTTTCAAAAGACGCTTAAAGGAATACCTTATAGCGCCGCCATTTTGTTTTGATTGAAAAAGAATATTTTTTTCAACACTTCAAAGTTGTAATAAGATAATGTCAACATTTTTAAGTGAAGCGATTATTTTATCACGTTTAAAAAAATTCATGAAAAATTACTCATTTTCGGGCGTCTAAAGGGATTTCCCGCCTTAAGCCAGAATGACTGTTATAAGTTGTCGGCGGCCAAGGCGACTGGCCTGCTTTCTAACGGTGCTTTGGTGTACCTTTCGTAAGTACAGACTAGGGTCGGACATGGAGCTATGTTATTCCTTAAAATAGTTCCCACCATGGAGCTATTTTTTTCCTTAAGGGGTAAGGCCACTGTAACGGCCCAAAAAAAAGTTTTTTCACTAATTTTTTGCTCCCGAAATTGAAGGTATTTGAAAAAAAACTTTTAATGGTGTTATCGGGCATACATTAAACTTTATTATAAAATTTTTTTACAGTAAAAAAAAAACAAAATGGCGGTTCCACAGCTATCTTCCCGGGACATGTTTTGCTTCCAGGGCTCCGCGGCACGCAGCACCACTGGTGCACTTTTGAATCTAGAACAAAAAAAAACCATTAATCTAGAGGGCTATAGCTAGAGAATGTCGATCGGATTTTAAAAAGTATCAATTTTTGTGGATTTGGCGTGCGTTTGAAAAAAAAAATTGATTTTTGACGAAAAAAACGGCAAGTTTTTTGTTAATAAAAAATCAATAAATAAAGTTCTTGAAAATTCCGATCGACATTCTCAAGATAATGTTAATGTTCACATCTGGTTAAAATTTCAAGTAAAAAAAATGAAAATTGTTCGAGTTATGCTGCGTGCCATTTTGAAAAACCATGTTTCGAGAAAAACGCGTTTAAAGTTTTGCGAATAGTTTGTTTGGGTTTGTTTGGGTTTGTTTGGGTCGCACAGGACCTTTTTTTCTTATTCTAGAGGGTTTAAACTATTTTTTAAGCCAATAAAAAAAAATCGATTTTTCAAAAAATTTACAGTGGCCTTACCCCTTAAACTATCATATTTCAAGAGTATCATCCTAAAATTTTATGAAAAAAAATTGAAAATTGCAAGTGTTATGATTTTTTTTAGTAAAAAGAGCTTTACGCATTAACCCCTTGCTGATTTGTTTCCGCCATTTTAAAAGTCGATTAGCATATATTACCGAGAATGCCACATTCTAGAATGTTCAAACTGATATTCTGAATTTGTATGAGTCATTCGGAACGATGCCGTGAACGCGGCCAGCGTGTTATAGCCAGAACGCGTGACCGCATAGCGTTGAGGGGTTACATCTACCTAGAGGCCCGAAAAAAATTGCCGAATTCCGAATTTTTTATCTGAGAAACGGTTGGTAAAAAAGAAACGCATTTTTTCTCAATACAAAGGTACTATTGAGGGCCTTAAAAACGAATCACCAAAAAATACAGGAAAACAAAAAAAACATGGCAGATGATGAAATTTTTTTCGCGCTCTTGTGCGGTGGACACTCTCCAGCTTAAACGGTCGATCCGAAATCCTAAAACCAAACGGGTTATTCAAGTTAACAATAAATACGAGTCGTTGACGATCGTCGACTTTTACAATCATTTTTTTTAACAACGTGGCGACGAATTGAAACTCAAGCATGCAAATTCTATGAAAAAAAGTCGTCATTATTACGTAGCATTTGAAAAATGAAGATCGATTTGTTAAAAGTGAGATCGTCAACGACCTTCAAATGTTTCTCATTGTATCTCCTGTAAGTTTGGGAACAATCCATCAAGTGGTTCTCGAGATATCATGTCCACCGACTTTGAAAACAGTGTTTCGAGAAAAACGCGTTTAAGGGGCTATACCAGTGTGAACGCTGAAAATTTGGGTGATTTTCAGCAAATTTTATATTTGACCTATATTACATATTTTTTTCATAGAAAAATATTGAGATCCAAGCGACTTATGCGCTGCCTTCGGAGGCGCCAAAAAAAAAGTTCGTCCACTGCTGACATGATTCCTGCCGATTGAGTAGCTGAAACCGAAAAAGGAAAAAATGTCATTAAACTAGAAGGTCTTTCCTGTACAATGACGTAGGATTTTCGAAAAATATCAAAATCTAACAAAATGGCGTAGTTATGAAAAAAAAGTCTGTTTTCTTGCCTATAAAATGGTCGTTTTTTTCAATGCCAAATCGTCAATTTTCATCCAATCAAAAATATCCTACGTCATTGTAGAGTAAATATATTCAAGAGTACTCAGTTCAAATTTCAAGTCAATCGTATAATTGCTCTTTGAGTTACAATGTCAGCAAATGAAAAATCTCATTTCGAGAAAAACGCGTTCAAACATTTAACTATCGATTTTTGCAAAATAAAATGATATAAATGATAATGATATTTTTGAAAGTATAAACTGTCGAAAACGGCAACAAAAAATCGATTTTTTGCAAGTGTCACACTGGTATAGCCCCTTAAAGACGTATGCTACGGCTAGCGCTCCCCCGGCCGACTGTTAGAATCTGTAGCTCATTACATTTTAGGAATATTTCAACCAAATTTTCAGGGGAAAAAACTAAAAAGTGATACTGTTAAAAAAAAATTTTTGGAAATTTTTAAAAGTGATACTGAAAAAAAAATTTGAAAATTTTTGGAAATTTCCAAAAAAAAAATTTTTGGAACTTTTAAAAGGGTGATACTGAAAAAAAAATGTTTGGAATAAAAAATATTTTTGGAAGTGCATTTTTTCGACCCACCGCTTATTGTGTTCGTCAAGGTCTGGATCGCTTACCAAAAATTCGAATTGGAGAATCCCGTCGTCGAGGAGGGCATAGACAGTGTCGTTCTTGCCAGACGAATCTTCGAGCGTGGTAACGCCGCGTTGAGGTCCAGCGGGGAAAAAGAGAGCCGCGCGATGCTGCTCGAAGCGTGGCGAGATTTCGAGAACGAGCGAGGCGACGAAGACAGCCGCGCCAGGATAATGGAGAAGATGCCGCAAAGGATCAAGATACGAAAACGCGTCGTCAGCGAGGACGGGGTACGTATTTATCCCTCGAGGCCGCTCAAACGTTCCGCCGGTGAACGTTGAAGTGCGCTGGTCTTTTTTCAGACACGAATACGTCTTATCAAACTTCAACTTCGATGTTTTCGTTTTTTTTTTTTTTTTTTTTTTTTTTTTCGGTACATTGTTTTCGAGAAACTGCTTAGATCAAACTTTTTTCTCGAAACTTCAAAGTTCAACTTTGCTCGGACGTGTTTGATAAAAAATTAGTTTCACCGCAAAATTTATATGTAAAAAAAATACTAAAAAAACAAGCTTTTATTTAATGTACTAAAAATGAGAAAATAAGGAAAATATTTACAATTGGGGCTCCAGTCCTAATCGGCTCCAAATTTTTTTTTACGTGTTCGGAGCCATTCTGCAATATGAAAATATGTTTTTTATGATGGGGAAGGGGTATTTTATTAAAAAAAAAAATATTTCCGGAAAATATTCGATTTTTGAAATACGTTTTCTGCATGCTTACCCAAACAAATCCACACAACCACCCACCAAAACCCATGCCATTTGTCCCACTTGATGTCACCAAACCCGTTTCGTCCATACCTTTAAAAAGGCAAAAAAAAGCGTTTGGGGGGTGAAATAAGGGTTGAAATTGTCTTCCCCCGACTTAAATATTATAAACAAAGTGCCCTGAAATACATCGACTCGGTATTTCAGGGCAGCCACTCGGGGAGCCCCACTTGTAAATATTTACCGAAAATAATTTGTTTTTACCAAGTTTTACCAATTTTTTACCAAATATGTGACAATGAACAAAACCTTGGGGCGCTCAACTTTTTAAATGTTCAATAAATTGAATCAATTCAGTTTCATTGACCGCATTAAGGGGCCAGTCTACTTTGGAGCCATGAAAAAAGCTATTTTCGCGATTTTTTTTTGAGGATTTTATGAAAGATATGAATATAAAAGTTGTTTTTTCATTGATGAATAAAGTTTTGAAATAAATTTTTAAAAAATTATTCATTTTTAAGTACAAAAACGTAAGGCCTCAAAGTTTAACGTAACGCCTCAAAAATAGGTGGGCTAGGTAGCTCCATCACAACTCGGCAACGGCTTGTCTGAAACAAAAAAATCAAAGTCCATTACATTCAGTACGACACCAGCTACAAAATGACCCTCGGATATAAAGTTTAATAAAAAAATAAAAAAATGGCAGATGAAAAACGAATTTCAAAACCATCGAGGGCCATCTTGTTGCGAATCATGTGTACAATATGTGGTTCAAATTTCAAGAGAATCGGTTTATTAGTTTTAGAGATACGATGGAGCTAGATTTTGAAAACGTTGTTTCGAGAAAAACGCGTTTGAAGTTTATACTATGAAAAACTCTTACCTAAACTCAATCGGCAATTCCTGCACCGTACAAAATCCTTTCTGATTGCTTATCATCGTTGATTTCTTCAAGACTTGCTTGCTTTCGATTTTTTGAAATTTTCAAAGTGGACTGGCCCCTTAATTTCGCACAACAGTAATTAGAGAAATATGATTATCACACGTTTATACTCAGATTGAGGATTTTTATTTAAGAAATCTAAGGTTATTTTACAGTAAATTACATACAGTTGATATGTTAACGGATTTATGTAAATTAAGGATAATATGTCTACATTTTGACCGCCCCAAGTTTTCATTTATAGTCACATATAGGTGACTTGATAAAAAAAATTATTTTCTACTTTTTAGTACATGAAATAAAAGCTTTTTGTAATATTTTCTTACATATCAATTATTTTCGAATTTTTAGTCTTTAATTCATTTGACTAATTAGTTGTTACTAGAAGTTTACTAGTTTACGAGTTTGTACGTTAGGAACATGGAATGTTTGTAAACAAATAACAAAGACCGTAATTGGGATTGAACTTACGACTAATTGCTGCATATAAACTTTTCACGTACAAACACAGTCGGCTACGAATTTGTTTGTATGCGTAAGTGAGGTTTTATATGGACGATATCGCTGATTTTACATGAAAAGTTCAACATTTTATGTATATTTTTTTTTCAGATGAATCATCTAATGTTACTTTTTATATGCATGTTTGCAAAATTTCAGGGCTCTAAGTACTCGGGAAATGGGTGAAATATCGATTTTCCGTTTTGCCTTGACTTTCTCACGGAAAGTCAAATTAAATAAAAGCTTGTAATTAAAAAGATATACATTCTCATTAAGTTTTTGTTTCATTGCAGAGCGAGGACGGCTGGACCGAAGTATTCGATTTTATATTCCCCGAAGACGAGTCGCAGAGGCCGAATCTCAAGTTCCTCGAAATGGCGAAGGCATGGAAGAAACAAAAAGTCACGAACGACGTGGTCGCGGAAACTACCGACGCGAACGATATCGATAAATCGAATACCATGCAAACCAACACCCCTCCACGGTCGGAGTGAATCGTGCACGGAAACATTCAAATATAGACTTTTTTGACGACTGATCTTGACGCGAGGGGGCGCCGAGTGTTTCACCGATGAATATTAAGGGTTTTTCGATTCGGACTTTTGTTCTTCAACGTAAATAAATCCAAGGAAAGCTCAACTTTTTTAATGGTCGAAAAAAAAACCGTTACGCTACATTGTAGCGACACTACTCACGAATGAGTTGATTTTTTTTTCTGGTGTGACATGACCGGGTAACAGCTGGGACAACGACCGCGCGTATCGTGCGGAAAGATTAATACAATTTTGAAAGATGAATACAAAAAAATACCACGTAACAGCCAAAACTAGTAACAAAACATACCCCAAAACTCAAAAATAGTGAAGAAATCTTTGCTTTAAAAAAAATTATGAAAATCAGCAAATTATTTCCGCGCCTAAAGGTATCTCTCCCCTTAAACTCGAACTAACGAGTCGGCATAGGCTTGGGGCCCAAAAGACTGGTCGATTTTCAGCATTTTTTTCGAATGAGTATCGAATGACGGGATCGGGGTTTTACACGCGATTAAGGAGTTAGGCTATTGTAACCACCCAAAAATCAGGGTTGTTGAGAAAAAAAAGAATTTTGAAGGAATAAATAAGTGGAAAAATCGTTTGTATATTTATTTGTATGTACATCAACAAAGTTGAATAATCATTTCATTAAAAAATACGAACGTACAGCTCAACGGTGTACCTGATTTTGTTCTCCCGGTCAATCTAAAATAAACAAAAAAACGATTTGTTTCTTAAAGTCGATAATAATGGCTGAGACTTGAGCTTTTTTGTCATCGTGTTTCGATCATAAAAAAAAATTCAATTTTTTTCGAAAAATTCAGATGTCCTGGAATCGTGTACACCGTTTTGAAAAACCGTTTCGCGAAAAACTCGTTGAAAGTTTGACTAGCAATTCTATCGTAATCATAAGTTTACCTTTAGTCTGCGATTTCGGCATCATACGTTGGACCTTCCTCTTCAATTTGAGTTTATTTGAGCCCCTTAATACATAGTCTTGCCAAATATGAGTGTTTCTTCGTATCGACAAACATCGATAAACAATGAAGTTATTATTATTCAAACAAAATGCTTCCGGAAACCGGAGGATGTGAAATAATATTTTTCACATCAGCTTCGGTCTCTTCCCCCCTTCTTAACGCTAACGGATTAACGCGATTTACGCCCGCGTTAACTCCCGCGGCAACGGTCACCTCGGGACTCTTCAAGTCAGTCATTAATTACTTTAAATAGTTGTAAATAGTGTGTAAATAAACCGATATTCTTTATATTAAACCGAGTGCACCTCGAGTCTTCATTTTCCGGCGCGTTCCTCAATTTTCACGAATAGTCAAGCCATTTTCCCACCCGTTCACTTCCAACCAGAATCCGAGAAATTCCCCAAATCTAAACATGGTATTGAAATGTTCTTTCAGTATAATAATAAAACTCTCGTACGACCGAATACTTTGTAAAAAAATTCCGAAAATACGAAACCGGCGAGCAGTAGGAAAAGTCCAATTTTCGACCAAAACAATCAACTTCGATAATTTATTACAAACAAATATCTAGCTCTATAAAAATTATCGATACTCTCGCCGAAATCAAAAGGCTTAAGGGGAGGGTAGGGGTTTCAGCGTGAAAAAAAAACACTTTTTTGCGAATTTTTTTCGTCTATATGGATAGAGTAAATTTATTGAAACCTTTTGTACATTGTTAGGTGTCATTTCAAGAACATTCCGTGAAATTTGTACGCGAAAATATCCACAAACAAGCCGGCGACAAAGTTTTTCCAAGAACGCCTTTGGAAAAACACGATTTGCGGTGTTCACTGTATCTCAGCTAGAAATTATCTGAAATCAAGTACCATTAAAGTTTAGTCAAAGTATCATCAAATCCACCCCCCAACGGCCTTTGATAATTTTTTTCATTTCTAAATTTTTGGTAGTCACGTAAAGTGAAAAATGCTATTTTTCACGAAAAATTCCGCCATTTTGGGGGTGGAAAACCCTCAATGTTAAAAAAAAATCTCAAACTAACCGTTGGGGGGAGGTGTTTTATATGTAGAAAGTGTGTACCAAGTTTGAAATAAATCGGTCGTGTAGTTTTCAAATGGCAGTGAATACGGACTTTCAAAAAGTGGTTTCGAGAAAAATGCGTTTGAAGTTTAGAGAAATCGGAGCTACAGTGTTAGAGGAGCGGGACTAAATAGTCAATAACTTCGAGAGTTTTGCTCTGATTGACTTGAAATTTTGGGATTATATTCTTGAAATGTTTAACTATAAGAAAAGACAAAAAAATCGTTTTTTCAAAAGTTCAAACCCCTACCCTCCCCTTAAAGAAGCGATGGACCATCGTACCGCAGGTTCCGCATAATTGCAAAACGAAACAAACCTTTCCAGTCGCGCGGGTTCCGAATGCCGTCATCGAAACACCGTTTGCGTGCGCAGCTCTCGCAGTGCCCCTAGCGACGTCGTTCCCCATGAAATTTTCGTCAAGATGTTCCACCGCACAGCAGGTGAAAGTGAGTGAAGAGAGTCGCGCTGACTGCAACTTTTCACTCGCTCGAACGCGAGCGAACAAAAACATCGGTAATTTACGACCGGTGCGATCAAAAGAAGAAGAAAAAAAACATCCAAATACATCGCGATAAAAATCGCGTCGATCTTTCTCAGTTTCGCCCGCGAATCGTCGTACATTTGCCTCGACACCGCGTCGTTTACGTTTGAATAATCGACGAAAACGCGTGACGAGGAATCGCGGTCGGGGGCAAAAAAGGAACGAAAGGAACAAGACGAAAGGATTTTTGGTGTGAACAGGCCGATGGCCGGGTGATGCGCGCATATACAGAGCCTCACGTATGGGCCCAGTTTCTCGGGGGGGCGACGAGGGAATCGCAAGTAAAGAAGAGACGAGCGTCGAACAACACCGCTCCCCGGATCATTGGCACTCGTTCCCTCGCCCGTCTTCACTTCCAACCGATAATAATCATAAGTTCGATAAGTTGACGAGTGCGGGGTGCGTGTATTATAATTCGCAGCGAGAATAAACCGAAGCCAGTGTAACAATCCGCGGCTGCGTCCAAACCGCGGCCAATACGTGTTGGGAAAACACTGTCCTAACCGCTACACGTGAGTGTGTGTGTGTGTATTCGTGCGTGCGCGCTTATGTTCGTCGCGTACGTTTAATTGTCGCGCGTGCCGCGAGCGAGCGAGCGAGAGAGAGAGAAACGTGGATTATCCGAAGAACAGTGAACAAACATGACGGACACGGCAACTGCGGCGTCAAACACCCAAAAAAGAGCCAATTTTTCGGCTCTAACGGTCGCCAATCCAAACGGGGTTAACAAAATATCGCCGAGTTTGGCCATCGCCAAACCTGGCTCCGCCAGAAAACTCGTCATCAAAAACTTCAAAAGTGAGTCAACCTACTCTCATACTCGCCTCGTATAACCTACAAAATCAGCTGTGCGATTTTCACAACTTGTTTTGCGAGCCGACTCCCTCTCTCTCACGCGCTATCTTCGATTCTCAAGAACTTCCTCTCTCGTAATTCGTCAATTCTCTTTCGCATTTCGACCGAGAGGATTCCATTTCCCGACTTTTATCTTCCTTTTGGCAATTCGCCCGACGAAATTTTGTGTATTGCGAAATCATGCGCCATGCGTGTGTTTTTTTCGTTCGTCCGGAGGCTTTGTCTCATCTTCTATCGCCAAGGCCCTCCGAGGCGAATTTTTCTCGTTATATCAAAGCCACCAAGGTTCTCCGGCGATTCCGAAAGCGTCGCGTTTCGCGAAATGCGCAGAGAAGACGAAAGATACGTAGGTTATCGTAAGCGCGTCGCAATTTGTAGCCTTGAAACGAAGAAAAAGTATCGCTGAAAATGTTAACCAACTCGGGCTTCGATCAAGTCCGCGTCCACCTTCGGGAACATTTTTGGGACGCGGGTCGCAATTGAAGGATGATTGTTATGAGGGACGATGCGCGCGGGAAGAATGATGCTTTCCACAGCTGGTAAGGCGTCCGGGTAAACATTGATTCTCACATTGTCCGTTTTTTGTCCACCGTTTGTTCGCCAGACAAGCCAAAACTGCCGGAGAACTACCAGGAACAGACATGGGAGAAGCTGAGAGAGGCGGTGGTGGCGATACAGACGAGCAAGAGCATACGCTACTCGCTGGAGGAGCTCTATCAGGCGGTGGAGAATATGTGCAGTCACAAAATGGCCTCTACCCTGTACGCCAATCTGACCGTACTCACCGAGTCGCACGTCAAGGCTAACATAGAACAATTTTTGGCTGAATCGATGGATCGTCACATATTCCTGAAGAAAATGAACGAATGCTGGCAATCCCATTGCCGACAGATGATCATGATAAGGAGTATTTTTTTGTACCTGGATAGAACTTACGTCCTTCAAAATCCCAGTATATCGTCCATTTGGTAAGAGAATGAATGTGCGTGGAGATTACGACGTTTACGATTAGCGGCGAGGCTCGTAGATCGGCTCCAGGGGAGATATACATTTAGGAGCCGGAAAAAAAGGTCATTTTTGTGAATTTTTTCAAGGATAATTATTTGAAATTTCGGATTGGGGTTTTAATTATCTATAAGTATATACATTGAAAAATATGTTTGATTTTCTTTATTTAAAAATATCAAAAATATACAAGGATATTGTATGATCCTTGGAGCGTCATAAAAAAACCTGCGTATACGGTACCCACTGGCGTTTCTTCAAAAATCATCTGAAAAAAAAACCGAAAAGATTATTAAATTAGATACTATAATCTAGCAATTGTCATAGCCGATTTTGAAAATATCGATTTATGACAAAATGGCGAACGTTTGAACATTAATAGTGATTTTTGGGCCAAAAATTAGTTATTATTTTGCCTATAAAACAAAAACTAAGTAACGGAAAAAAAATTCTATGCCAAGTACTAGATAATGGTGTATAGAATAACCACATAAAACCTCATGGCAATCGGTTCATTGGTTTTCGAGAAATTTTAGGTACCGATTTGAAAAACGTGGTTTTGAGAAAAACGCTTTTGAACATTTGGGAATGAATAAATCATGAAATTTGTCAACTTACATGGAATCATCGATACCAGGCCCATAGCGTAGGTCTTCTACAGTCGACGGAATGTTCATAGCTTCGAAATCCTCGACCTCGACCATCTAGGTGTATATCTCTCCTTAAGGCGGGATATACATTAAGACAGGAAAAAATCAAGCCATTTTGAAGGATCTTTTAAACTGAGAAAGCATTATTCTACACTAGCTTTCCACCCGTGGCTTCGCTCGCGTAAACTTGTGTTCAATGCTCCTTAACGAAATGTCCTCCTGAAATGTTTCATTAAGGAACATGTAGAATTGTGTTGAAGAGCATTAATACTGAGTTTCAAGTAAATCTGAACAGATATTTCTTTTACCATAGAAACTTCGCTACCCCTTTTTCTCCTTTAGGATTGTATTTCCAAAAACTAGGAGCTATTACCGCTCCTAGACAAAATTTCAAGTTTCAAATAAATTGGACCCGATTTTTCTAATTTTCCGTACAGTTTTTCACCCCCTTTCGTTTAGGGGCTTCATTTCGAAAAACACTGAAATACGTGTTTCATTAATTGTGTCGAAGAGCTTTAATACTGAGTTTCAAGTAAATCTTTTGACCGGATTTTTTTTATTATACATACAAACTTTGCCACCCTCTTTCTCCCCTTAGGGGTTGAATTTCTAAAAACGCTGAAATGGGTGTTTCATTAATTGTGTCGAGAAGCACGAATACCAAATTTCACGCAAATCCGACCAGACTTTTTTTGTTTCCATACAAACTTTGCCACCCCTTTTCTCCCCGCAAGGGTTGAATTTCAAAAGATCCCTTAGTGGGTGCTCACGGCACAAAAGCAACCTACTGTCGAAATTTCACCTAATTAGCTTCAACGGTTTTGGCTCGGCGTTGATGAATCAGTCAGGACATGTTCATTTATATGTATAGAGATAATATACCATTCTATAATTTGAGAGAAAAAAATCGTTTTGTTTTCCAGGGACATGGGGCTGCATCTCTTTAGGCTTCATATTGTATTAAACAATTTGGTGCAAACGCGCACGGTGGAGGGACTCTTGATGCTCATAGAGAAGGAGCGTCAGGGCGACACCGTCGATCGTACGCTACTCAAATCATTGCTCAGAATGCTCTCGGACTTGCAAATATACCAGGAGGCCTTTGAAAACAAGTGAGCTCGATGGTCCACTACTCGAAAAACGACGAGGAGCTCCGTAATTCCCGATTTTGACGATTATCTTTTCGTCTTTAAGGTTCCTGATGGCAACGGAAAGACTTTACGCGGCCGAGGGTCAACGACTGATGAACGAACACGATGTTCCCGAATATCTGGCCCACGTCGACAAGCGCCTGCAAGAAGAGAACGAAAGATTACTTCACTATCTCGACATGTCGACGAAGTAAGACGATTTTTGCGCAATGCGCTTCTCAAGTTTCACGACGAATATTCAATTTTGAGACTTCGAGTCGCATCTTTTGGCTCGTGGATGAAAAAAATCGATCCAATATTCATCTCTGCCTACTCGTACTGTCCAAGATTTTATTGGGCAACGATATTTTTTATTTTTACAAATTTTTTTATGATATAGAACAGTCTCGAAGGTTTCTTTTTCTCATTCAGATGGTCGCTGATACACACGGTCGAGAAACAATTGTTGTCCGAGCACGTCACGAGTATATTGCAAAAAGGTTTGAGCGGTTTGTTGGACGAGAACAGAATCAGCGACTTAACGTTACTCTACAATTTGTACAATCGAGTGAAAAACGGCCTCGTCGAATTGTGTCTAAACTTCAACAGTTACATTAAGGTACGTAAACACGAGTCCGACAAATAAGAAACCTATTATTCAATTGTCAACGAAACAATTTGCTCACTTGGTTGCCCTTGATCTTCCCGATCGTTCACCACAGAAGAAAGGAAAAACGATAGTCATAGATCCGGAAAAGGACAAAACGATGGTTCAAGAGTTGCTCGACTTCAAGGACAAGATGGACAATATCGTCAACACCTGTTTCTACAGAAACGAGAAGTTTGGCAACAGCTTGAAAGAGGCGTTTGAAGCGTTCATCAATCAACGAGCGAACAAACCTGCCGAATTGATCGGTAATTTTACGATCCTTGGAACTTTCCGTATTCTTTTTTTTAGCTCCTCAGCATTCCGTCACGGGCTTTTGCGATCCCAGCCTCGTCATCGCCTCGCGTTCGCTTCCTCAGAGGCCTCCCCCAAGAGTTGCCCGCAGCCGCTCGTTTTCCGATTGGATCCGTGCAGAGTATACGGCGGGGGTAATGAAATCGAACGCAGCGCCCGCAGTGAACAAAAATTGCAATAAACTCGGCTATTGTCAAATCTACATGTAGGGCAGGGGGGATACCCGTGTAGGCTGACTCCTGTGGAAGTGAGCCCGGGATACCTCGGTGAATAGTGCCACCGTCGTCCTGACGCTGGTCAACCAATGTCGAAGAGAGCGAGGCTCGTCTATTGGAAGTGGTACGGGTCTCCCGTAGTCACGAGGATCTGACCAATGATGAAGAATGGTACCGCGGGGTCTAGTGGCCCTTAAGGGGGTTGGGACTAACCTTTCTGGTTGGATTCGCGGGGGCAGTGGTTAGGCCGTATGCTGGTCAGGGTTTCTTCGGGTTCGGGTGAGCTACGTTGTTATTAGCTCGGGTAGCGGCCTGCAGAGTCGTTAGAGTGTTGGAAAGTCACGGGGTTCTACCGGTAGTTGCACTTGGACCCGCTTCTGGGTGTAAACTGAGAGTCA
This sequence comes from Ophion obscuratus, assembly GCA_964007375.1. Lineage (NCBI taxonomy): Eukaryota > Metazoa > Arthropoda > Insecta > Hymenoptera > Ichneumonidae > Ophion > Ophion obscuratus. Next base: position 11,635,106 of record OZ023319.1, read on the forward strand.
CGCATATGCTTGCCGCGTTGATCGCGCGTATCCCGATCCCGAACCGTGTGGTCATGTGGTTTAAAGCCTCGGGCCAGGTACAGCACGTAGAAGACGTCGACATTATCTGCCAAATCTATATGAGCGTAGTACGAGACTTTTGCAATTAAATTAAAAATATTGTTTGTTAAAAATGGGCCACAACAGTTGCTTTGTAATTGCAAAAATACCGGGTTGTATTTGCCAAAATGCAGATTTTATCGATTTCCTAAGGCGAATTGGAAGTTAGCGACTGCAACGAATGGATAGCTGCAGTTTTACCTTCGAAGAAGTTTTGTAAGGCGTCGAAGAACTAGAGGTTTGCCTTGTGACACGAGCTTGAATTATTAAACTTGGGTCATGCTTTGTCCTTGACTCTTCTACGTCCCTGACGTGTTCAGCAGATGCCAACAGTTTTCCCTTCGATTGAGTTTAAGGTTGGAAGTTAATATTGTAAGTTATGCCCTCGAAGTCGGTCTTTAAAATTATACTCATTTCGGTCTGAAAACAAAATTTTATTTATCCTAAGTAATATTATAAATCTGAAAGCCTGTTTGTTACTAAATAACGCCAAAACGGCTTGACCGATTTCAATGAAATTTAACATGTAGATAGCTTATGACCTGGATTAACACATTGTATACTTTTCATTCTAATATCTAATTTTTTTCTAATTACAATATTATACTCAAATCTAATGTAATGATGAAATTGGAATTCTTATAGCGTATTAATTAAATATGATAGAAAATAGTTAATATTAATCTTATTTAGATAGAATCGGACATTTATTTTTAATTTTTTTATTTTTGAACATCAAATAGTAGTTATAAGGATACATTCATAGCTGTTATTCCATGGCATTTCTCTCTGCGTGACGTCTCCTGACCGATGACGAAACATACAAAATTGAGATATGAAAGTAGCTACCATCATGGTTCGATTTTTGACGTTTCGTCATGACAAGAGACTTGACATCAAACATAGTTCCGAAGGAATGAAACGAAAGAGAAATTTGACCAACCAACAAACCATACTTTTGGTTCAGTTATATTATGTCCACTTTATTAAGCGTTAAAATTTTCCACACAAAATTAAATTAACGTCTTTCCAAATAAAAAAAAAGTTTGTTAAATTTTAATAGAAGCCATTATATACCTTCATGATTCTCGTCTTATAAGAAAATTACGAGTAAACTAAAATATACATTTTAAGAAAATTTGACTTACTTTTTTCGCTTTATTGAAAGGAAACGCTTCTTACCATTTTGGCCAGACAAATTGTTTTGATTCAAAGCAATTCAATGCAATTGAGGCGCGATTTTGATTTTTTATAAATGTTCACGATATAAGCGCAATCACAGAGGTTTTAACGGAGTCGAGAAAAATACGAACACTACGCGGCGCTAGTGTCGCGCACGGAACCAATAGCCCCGACGTATCGCGTTTGCACAAGGACACAGGGAAACTGTGGACAACCCCGATACAGGTGACGAACTGTATTCTCATTTTTTCGTCTTTTATTTACAGCGAAGTTCGTGGACATGAAACTTCGAGCGGGAAACAAAGAAGCCACGGAGGAAGAGCTCGAGAGATTGCTCGATAAGATAATGGTACTCTTTCGTTTTATTCACGGCAAGGACGTGTTCGAAGCTTTCTACAAGAAGGACCTAGCGAAGAGATTGCTGGTGGGCAAATCGGCCTCGGTCGATGCCGAGAAATCGATGCTCTCGAAGCTAAAACAAGAGTGCGGAGGTGGATTCACGAGTAAGCTCGAGGGAATGTTCAAAGACATGGAGCTCAGCAAAGACATCAATATTGCGTTCAAGCAGGTAAACTCTCGGAAATGACATTTAAGGAGGTTCGAGCGGTCCAGTTGAGTCAAATGACGGTTTATGATTTTTTTTCCCCCTGAATCTTAACCCTTCGACTGCACACTTCTGACTGCAGATGGGGTCGATTCGACCCCTGACGTTTTTCAGATCGTTATATTTCGGTAAATATGCATTTTTTAAGAGACTTTTTGCATTCAATGATCCTTATTTATGGCCCAAATTTTATTTTTTACGAAAAACAAAAATTAAGTGCCCAAACATTCGTTCAAAGTGGGAGATGCGTTGAAAATTAGGTACTTGCACGAACAAGATCATAATTTTCTTTCTTCAGAATATAAAAAAAAGTCCTTTGAGGTTTTTAAAGAGGAAGGTTTGTAGATACGAAAAAAAAGACCGTGTCGACTGGGGTCAAAACGACCCAATGTGCAGTCCAAGGGTTAAAAAATGCATACGAGGTATAGATTTATTCTGTAGATGCCAATGTTTCATGAAATATATAATTGAAGGCCAAAATTATGCATTTTTATATTCTTCTTACGTAAACAAGACAAACATTTCTATTACTACCAAATTGAAAAGGTATAACATTGTCGATGGTTATTATGAAGAAAAAAACTGCCTCAGCGAATGTTTTATACAACTCAGAATAGAATTTTCAGTCATTTATAATTACGCCTATTTATATTTGTCACGGAATTATTTATTATTACCATTCATTAATATTAAGTGTTACCGAAATACGGCAACTTCGCGGACATTGAGGCTGGTCGAAATGCTCTGCAGTCGCCAGCCAAGATTCATAATTTTTCATCAAACCTTAATGATTCGATATTGCATATGGTTTACGATGAGCAAGATGGGTTTTTTTCTTCTTCTAAATGTTTACAAAGGTTTAGTCTGCGCTTATCCGTTGTTAGAAATGGCTTATCTTGGTGCTAAATAGCGAACAAAAATTGCATCACCCGCAGCGTGAACGTCTTGCCCATCTAACCCCACGTAAAAATACATACATTGAACAATTTTTTATCTCTGTTCTTTTGTGGGGGAAAAACTTCGCAAAAAATCGTAGACTCAGTATAGGCTAGACAATAACATATATTTTATTCAAATTTGATCTTGGATTGTGACTAACGCTCCAACCTCCTTAACGAGGAGCAAAGTGTGTTTTTTCCGTTGGAGCAGCGAGCGAGACAGAGAATCGCTCGGACTGACGAAAGAGCAAATTTTATCTTTCAAGCAGTATTCAGGAAATCTACAGAACGAGTTGTTGGCGAGCAATCTCGATCTTACCGTGTCCATACTGACGATGGGCTATTGGCCCACGTATCCCGTTATGGAGGTCACCTTACCCGCCGAGATGGTACAGTACCAGGAGGTCTTCAACAAATTTTATCTCGGCAAACACAGCGGACGAAAGTTACAGTGGCAACCCACGTTGGGACACTGCGTTCTCAAGGCTTGGTTCCACGCGGTAAGTACGTCGGAACGGAGCATCGAAGCCCCGAAAAATCAGATTAAAGGACGGGTAGGGGTTTCAGCGTGAAAAAATAACAATTTTGCGATTTTTTTTCCATCTATATGGATAGAGTAAATTTATTGAAACCTTTTGTACATTGTTAAGTGTCATTTCAAGAATATTCCGTGAAATTTGTACGCGAAAATATTCACAAACAAGCCGCTGACAAAGCTTTTCCAAGAACGCCTTTGGAAAAACACGATTTGCGGTGTTCACGGTATCTCAGCTAGAAATTATCTGAAATCAAGTACCATTGAAATTTAGTCAAAGTATCATCAAATCCTCCCCCCAACGGTCTTTGATATTTTTTTTTCATTTCTAAATTTTTGGTGGTCATGTAAAGTGAAAAGTGCTATTTTTGACGAAAAATTCCGCCATTTTGGGCGTGGAAAACCCCCTCAATGTAAAAAAATCTCAAACCAACCGTTGGGGGGAGGTACTTTATATGTAGAAAGTGTGTACCAAGTTCGAAATAAATCGGTCATGTAGTTTTCAAATGGCAGTGAACACGCACTTTGAAAAAGTGGTTTCGAGAAAAACGCGGCACCGGCTTGTTTGTGGATATTTTCGCGTACAAATTTCACGGAATGTTCTTGAAATAACACTTAACAATATACAAAAGGTTTCAATAAATTTACTCTATCCATATAGATGAACATTTTTTTTTCATGCAAAGTTTTTTTTTTTCACGCTGAAACCCCTAGCCTCCCCTTAAGTAAAGAAATACTCGCACGTTGCGCACGATTCTTGCCGCAACGCATGTGACTAAGGTTTGCCAGCTCCCGTTTTGTGTTTTAAAGGACTTGATAAGATAAAATAAAGGACCAAGGATGAAAATAAGGGACATCATGTTGTTTTCAATAAAATGCTCTGTTATGGTATCAGTAGCGACATTTAATGATAAAAATACGCTATGTATTGTAGTCGTTGATTGAAGCCAATAGGAATTACTTAGTTGTTCAATAATGAACAAAAGTAGAAAATACCTATCATAAAAACAAATACAAAATTTATTTTATTGACAGTATACTTGGTATTACTTTTTGCTGCTTTGAGAGCTTTTTCGTTTTCTATAATGAATTTATAAAACTCTTTGCATTGCACGTTGAAGTTCGATTTTATTCGTAGTTCCGCTTTTACATTGTCAATATCTAGCTTATTTCGATTTTTGGTCCACGTATTGGTACACAAGGAAAAAATCCTTTCGACCTGGGCGTTAGACACTGGGATGGAAAAGACGTATTGTATTATTTTTAGCAGAAACTTACTTTCATCCGTTGATTTTAGAATCTGAATTCATTTTTCAAGAACATTTTCACGCTTTTTTTCTTCTATTATTTTTGTCAAGAGAGGCTTTAAGGCGTTAGGCCACGGTAACGGGTATAAAATCATGTGCGAATTTAACAATCTTTTTTCGTATGAAAAAGTGATTCACTTATAAAATTAATTACACATCTATTTAGTATAAAGATCAAGCTGTTAGAATTTTTGTTTTTTTTATTTCGATGTACAAAATGACCGACTACTGATATTTTATTTTGTTATCTTTTTTTAGGCGCTCCACGACGTGACATTTAGCATCAACAATTTTTTATCTAGAACAAAAAACAAAAATTCTCGTCTATCTACATTAGAATGCCTAGGGAGGTACGTACGGAATTTGAAAAATATTGTTTTATTCAAAAGTTGTAGGTATTTGAACTTAAGAAATGAATTTTCAGTGAAAAATTTCGTTATAACTGCTTGTAAACTGCTCATAAAATGAAAAGTTTTCGATTAATCAGAAATTCCGTACGGACTTGTTTGCGAAATGCAATTAGAAACATAACTTCTAAATTCGAAGTAAATCGAGTGAAAATTGTTGAAGTTATTTGTCACGCCAATTAGAAAAAAGCTGCTTCGAGAAGTTTCGAGTAGTCGGCCATTTTGTACATAAAAAAAAGAAATATTTCCTAACAGCTTGATATTCGTACTAAATAGATGCGTAATTAATTTTATGAGTGAATCACTTTTTCATACGAAAAAAAAATGTTAAATTCGCACATAATTTTATACTGTGGCCTTAACCTCTTAATGAACAGAACATTTCATACATACGCAGCCGCTAACGCGACCCAACGTATTTGCCATACGCATGCGTTCATTTTTCCCAAAATAAAGGAGGAATTATTACTTCCATTCTCGATTTCAAAATAGGGGAGAAAATTCATTTTTGGGTCTGAAAATGAAGACGTCCTTTAAAATAAATGTGCGGCCCTCACTAATCCCCACGTAAAAAATCTGGCCCCCATACAACAAAAGGTTGGCGAGCCATGGTGTAGAGAATGATCGCACGATGTCTCGACGTTGGACGTGCAGCGCACGTGCTGCACTTCTCGCGAAAAGATCCCTCATTGAGGAAGCAAAAATGTTAACGAGCGAACTTTGTTCGCCAACAGGGCAACAAAGAGTTGCAAGTGTCGCTTTTCCAAGCACTGGTACTGATACTTTTCAACGACACGGACGATCTGTCGCTCGAGGATATAAAAGCAACGACGAACATCGAGGACGGTGAGCTACGAAGAACTCTGCAGTCTTTGGCGTGCGGCAAAGCTCGCGTTCTTCAAAAAAATCCACGCGGACGCGACGTAGCTGACAACGACAGATTCGTATTCAATTCGGAATTCACGAACAAATTGTTCAGAATAAAAATCAATCAGATACAGATGAAGGAAACGGTAGGTTCGATTTGCCGTATTTTCTCGTTGCTCGAAAATTCGAAACGATAGGAACTTTATTTTGTTTGCTGGGTGGCTTGCAGAACGAGGAGCAAAAAGCAACGGAGGAGAGGGTATATCAGGACCGGCAATACCAAATAGACGCAGCTATAGTGAGGATCATGAAAATGAGAAAAACCCTCACGCACAATCTCTTGATAAGCGAGCTCTACAATCAGCTCAAATTTCCTGTAAAGGTGAGCATTTCTCCCGGGAGCCGAGGCATGTTTTTTTTACTGCATCTGTTGGTCTATTTTTAATGCTGTGACGGTCGTGAACAAAAACTCGTGCCAAATTTGAGCTCCAACTGAAGTTCGGTAGCGTTCGATTGTTTTAAAACTCGAATGACTTGGAAATAAATTAATACTGAATAAATTCGATCGGAGATTCTCAAAGCTGACTCGCACAGCTTTATAAAACTTTTTGATCACGGTATCATTTTTGAGACTCTGATTACACATATTTGAAACAAAAATGGGTTTCTGTCGGAAATCAGAAAGGTATTTTTCAAATGCCTTCAATTCATGGGAAAATCACGATAGCGTGACTTTTGAAGAGCTTTCCAAAGCTGTAAAGACCAGCTTCAAGTATAAATGTAAGAGCAAATTTTGCGTGCTTAACCCTTCGAAGCATACATTTTTCTTTACGTGCACGTTTTCTTGCACTTTCGTTATTGATGACGCGGCGTGAAAAATAAACGTTAAATAGGTATGTTTTAGTAGTTATTGAAGGCCTAGAAACCTTGAAACGCATTTACAACCGCCATATTTAATTAACAAAACACTTTTGAATCGTCAAAATCTGAATTGAACGTGTAACACCATTGTTACACTATGCCGCAAAGGGTTGAGGGTTTTGGCTGCTGTGGCGACCCGAAAATCGGGGTTATTTGAAAAAAATTAATTTTGGAGGAATAATTAAGATGATTGACAAATCGTTCGGACGTTTATTTGTATATACATTATTTTCGCGATTTCTATGGTCTTTTTCTATGGTCAAAATACGCTTATCAGTTTGATTTTTTAACGTCAAATCAAAGCACTCGTGATGAACAGAAAATAAATTTTTAAACGTTTATTTTCATTTTTTTTACATTTTTTTTACGTTGAAAATGCCTTCGAAAAAAAGGAGTTCTCACGGTGTACACGGTTGTGGCCGTAAATATGATCTGAAACAAAATTTGTAAAAAGATTATTAATCAGTATGAACGCCGCTATCTTGCTCTTGCGGTTTTTGAAAAATCAAAATTGTTAAAATGGCGGCGGTTTGAAAAAACAGTATCGAATTTGGCCTTTTTTCGATAGTTTTTCGGTAAAAAAGATATGAAGATTTTAAAAAATAAGCTTCCATGGCAAGATAAAGAATGGCGTGAGGAATGTTGTGTCAAAATTTGAGACGGATAGCTTGAAAACTCTTCCCTCGAGAGTGTACACCGTTTTGAAAAACGACATTTCGAGAAAAGTGCGCCAGATCTCACACAGCTGATCGAATCCCTTTTTCTGAGAAAGACTGTAGCAACCGGAATAATTCGAATTTCGTCCCAAAAATTGAACAGCATGTTTATAACCATCTATACTGTCGAATAATGCAAAAAAAAACGATTTTTTGAAAACGTCACACTATGATGATCCCGTAAGAAAGTTGTGTACCGCATTTCATTGAAAAATATTAATAATTAAAGAATTTATAAACAATCTCGTAAAGGGCCTTTAAATGTGAGGTGCTCAACGGTGTACTTGATTTTGGCCACCCGATTGATCTAAAACAAAAAAAAAGTTTTTTTTCTTCATAAAATAAATAATATTGGCTAAGACTTGACCGAGTTTTTTTGATAACGAGCTGCAATCATCAAAAAAAAAAAAAAAAAAATTTTCTCGATTTTTTTAAAGAAGAATCACATTATTGTTAACTAATGAAAAAAACATGTTAAGAAGAAAATCGTCCGTCAGGACTAAACTACTATTACACTGAATAAGTGTACCAAATTTGAAGTCAATCCGTTCATTGGACGTCGAGAAATCGTGTACACCGTTTTGAAAAAACAGTTTTGAGCGAAAACGCGTTTAAAATTTGACCAGCACTTCTATCGTTGTAATCATAAATTTACTTCAATCTGCGATTCTTGCACCATACGTTGCAATTTCCTGTTCAATTTGAGTTGCCTCAAGCGACGAGCACGCGTTTGTCATTTCCACAGTAGCCTAACCCCTTAAATTGGGAAAAGTAATAGCGAGCGCTGCCACTTGAGTTCCATAGAGCTAGAATGTTTGAAGAATCGTTTGAAGAATTAAGGGGTTATACCAGTGTGAACGCTGAAAATTTGGGTGATTTTCGGGAATTTTTTTGAAGAAAAGTACTCAATTAAATGTTTCGGAAAATTAAGAATATATTTGGCTATATTTGACCTATATTACATAATTTTTTCATCAAAAAATATTGAGATCCAAGCGACTTATGCGCTGCCTTCGGAGGCGCAAAAAAAAAAGTTCCTCCACTGCTGACATGATTTCGACCGATTGACTAGCTGAAACCGAAAAAGGAAAAAATGTCGTTAAACTGGAAGATATTTCCTGTACAATGACGTAGGATTTTCGAAAAATATTAAAATCTAACAAAATGGCGTAGTTATGAAAAAAGTCTGTTTTCTTGCCTATAAAATGGTAGTTTTTTTCAATGCGAAATCGTCCATTTTCATCCAATCAAAAATATCCCACGTCATTGTAGAGTAAATATATTCAAGAGTATTCAGTTCAAATTTCAAGTCAATCGGATAATTGCTCTTTGAGTTACAATGTCAGCAAATTTGAAAAATCAAATTTCGAGAAAAACGCGTTTAAAGATTTAACTATCGATTTTTGCAAGATAAAATGATATTGATATAAATGATATAAATAATAATGATATCCTTGAGTCACACTGGTATAGCCCCTCAAGCGCCGTATCCGACACTCGAGACTGTACGCGCGTCCTCGTAATTATTTTTCGCAAACAGCAGCGGCTTTATCGCGTGTCCGTTACGATATTGCAAACAAACAAAAACTATCGTAACTCTTGATGTCGATTGCGCAGCCGGCCGATCTGAAGAAGCGCATCGAGTCGTTGATAGACAGAGACTACATGGAGCGCGACAAGGACAACGCAAATCAGTACAACTACGTTGCGTAACCTCAACCAATTGCCAAAGTAACGTGCCGAGAGCCGGGTCAAAACTCGATTTTTACGGGCCGAGGGGACAGAGGAGGAACGACGGAAACGGCCGAAGGGAAGCCCGTCGAGTCTCGAGGCCTCGAAGGCAAGTCGTTTCTCGCCCACCGTCAAACAGCGACAAACAAACAAGAAGACGACAATTTTTGGTACAATATTTCATTCGAGAATTTCGTCGTATGCTTAGGGGGGCCGTTATAAGGGCACGATATTCTCTCCTTGTCTTACGAGAAATCGGGGTGAGCGCAAAAAAAAAAAAGAAAGAAAGAAACAAAAAACAAACGGACAGAGAGGACGAGTAAAGATTGATTGAACGACGAGCGAATCCAAATGGACGATAAAATCGACGATCGAATTCGCGAGAACAGTGTGTGCGATCAGTGCTTTGTCCATTTACTTCTTTTATCCGTTTATTATGCCTTCGTTCTATTTTCTATTTTCTTCTCTTTCCCTCCCTTTATCTGCGTTCTCACGAGAACCACATTGTCAGGGTTCCTGGCGTGAAAGCAAAAAAAGGAATTTAAACAATAATAACGTCGTTCGTAAGTATACAAACAAACAAAATGGAACATTTTTTAATGCCAGTTTTTCACAGCCTGTACGGAAAGACGGAGCGAGAAAGAGAGAGAGAGACATATATGCCTGCGTAGCTGATCGTAGCGAAGAGAATATATATAATTTGTGGAACGGGGTGAACGGGAAACGGGAAGACGACTTCCTCAGAGCGAGAGTTAAAACTACGCGTATCCAAAAGGGAGGGCGAGTCGTCCGATCGTTTACGCGTTGGAATTGTGACGTTGCTTTTTTTTCTGTGAATAACAGTAAGGGGAGCGGGAAACGATGAATAGTGCGTTTTTCGTGATGATAAAAACGATGATTATGAAAAGGGGGCGAAAAAAGATACGTTTTGAAGAGAAGAGCGTCGAGGGAGGACTGCGTAATATAGGAGGCAAAAAACGAATTGTATAAAAATAAAAAAATAATAAATACTTGAATAGAAGATTACTTCCATCGATGAACATTGATTGGCGACACTGCGAATGACTCGTTTCGTACATTTGAAATTGCAATCATTTAATAACAGTATTTTTCTGATGGTTAGGAAAGGTCATTGAGAGGTTTAATGCAGATTTTCGACCGGATTCTTCGGGAGCTGCGGGCGCCCTCTTAAATTTAAGGGGAATTCGTTTTTGTCCAATAACTCGCCCATTTTCAACTTTGGACTAAAAGTGGTTATAACTAAAATTGCAGGAAATTAAATTCTCTACAATTTTGGTAACAATCATTTTTTGTCTACGATCAATATTTTTCGACTTCGGTTCGAATAAGCGAATGGTATTGAATAATTGCATTATTTCGATTATTTTCAACTTTAGCACTTAAACAAAGATAAACAAACCTGTAGGGAATAAAATTCTCTAAAACTTTGGTCATTACCTTTTTTGCCTAAGATCAATATTTCGAATAAGGGAATGGTATTGAATTATTGCGTTATTTCGTTTAATTTCAACTTTAGCGCATAAACAAAGATAAACAAACTTGTAGGAAATAAAATTCTCTAAAACTTTGGTCGTTACCGTTTTTGCCTAAGATCAATATTTCAGGTCCTACGACTATAGCAAATTTAACGGAACTTCGCTGACCTGCGAAGGGCGGAAAACGGTTTTATTCTGAACAAAGATAATTTGAGTTTCATGTTACAGAAAGACATGCAGTCCAATGGTTCGTAAAATAATTCTTTTATGCCCCTCTTTTCCTTTATCGCAGGCGTAAGTACAAAAATATGTACCCTAGGGAAAAAAGGTAATAACCAAACTGGTAGAGAATTTATGCCCTACAAATTTTGTTCATATTTTTTTGTGTGCTAATGTTGAGAGTAAACGGAATAAGGCATTAATGAAATTTTATACCCTCTTTCAGCTTTAATTTGGAATATATCGACCGTAGACAAAAATCGTTGTAAACAAAGTTGTAGAGAATTAAATTTCCCACAAGTTTAGTCGTGACCGTTTTTAGTAAAAAGTTGAAAATTGGCGAGTTATTTGACAAAAACGAATATTTAGACTATCAACGACCCCCCTTAAGGATTAAAAATATAGAAAGTACTGGTATTCAATTATTGCTATTTCAGATGATTTTCTTGTACATCCTGATTCGATTTTTCTGTAATATTTTGCCAAATTCCGGCAACCCTGTAAATATTCTACGTGCTTGTTACAAGCGAATCAAACAACAACAAGAAACGTTTGAAAAAATATAATTAACAAGTAAATAACGAGAAAAAAAAACGAACGATCACTTTTAATTGCATTTACAAGTTTTGTACATGGCGAGGAAGAAAAAAGTCGTTCAGGCTACGCCGCTGATCTCTTGATCGACTGTACGTGCTCGTTCTTCGTGTCGATTTCCGTAATGAGGGATTTCGCAAAGTTTATAGCACTGGCTTCTTTGTCGAGAAAATCAGCGACCAATTTCGAGGGTGGCTTTCCACCACCGTGAGCGAGACAATCGCGCCGATAACGCTCGCCGGAAGTACGACTGAGAGGATCCGATTGAAAGTACGTTTGCCAAATCCACGAGGCTATCGCGCGCGATATCAAGTACGAATAATACTTCGCTCCGTATCCGACCAGATGAGAGAATCGCAACTGCCATGCCTGTACGAGAGAGAGAAAACAAGAGGTCGAGTGTCAGGTAGTAAAGTTTCGTAAAGTGTGTTTAAGGGGAGGGTAGGGGTTTCGGCGTGAAAAAAAAACACGTTTATGCGAATTTTTTTCATCTATATGGATAGAGTATAGTTATTGAAACTTTTTGTACATTGTTAAGTGCCATTTCAAGAATATTCCGTGAAATTTGTACGCGAAAATATCCACAAACAAGCCGCTGCCGCGTTTTTCTTGAAACCACTTTTTCAAAGTCCGTGTTCACTGCCATTTGAAAACTACATGACCGATTTAGTTCAAACTTGGTACACACTTTCTACGTATAAAATACCTCCCCCCAATGGTTAGTTTGAGATTTTTTTTACATTGAGGGGGTTTTTCATCCCCAAAATGGCGGAATTTTTCGTGAAAAATAGCACTTTTCACTTTACATGACCACCAAAAATTTAGATATGAAAAAAAAAAAATTATCAAAGACCGTTGGGGGGAGGATTTGATGATACTTTGACTAAATTTTAATGGTACTTGATTTCAGATTATTTCTAGCTGAGATACAGTGAACACCGCAAATCCTGTTTTTCCAAAGGCGTTCTTGGAAAATCTTTGTCACCGGCTTGTTTGTGGATATATTCGCGTACAAATTTCACGGAATGTTTTTGAAATGACACTTAACAATGTACAAAAGGTTTCAATAAATTTACTCTATCCATATAGATGAAAAAAATTCGCAAAAAAGTGTTTTTTTTTCACGCTGAAACCCCTACCCTTCCCTTAAGTACGCGCGTAATTTAAATATAGAATCGGACCGCAAATGTGGTAAAAAAAATTAACAACTCATGTGTCGTCGGTGGAACAACAGTATTTCAGGAAAAACCGACAACTGAAGGCGAAAAAAAATTCTTGACGCCGCCAAAATTCGTATGATTTTTTGTCAAGTGACTACTGGTGAGACCTATACAAACCTATATTTCAAGTTACTACACAGGATTTTCAAATGAATTTTAATTTCATAGTGAGTTTCGTTGGCAGTTCACTTGAGACATTTTTTTCTTTGTTTTTGTTATTTGCTATTATAATTTAATTCAGTGATACGCCGACGGTAGCAAAGCGAAGACGAGCTTGTTCGAACTATCCTAATACATTTCGTTATTAAGGCCTTAGGCCACTCTAGAACCCGAAAAAATTGGCTTTTTGGGCATTTTTTTTCTCAGAAAAACTATAAAATAAATCGAGATTGCAAAAAAGGATGTTTAGCATACATGTCAGTGACTGTATACAATAATTTTTTTGAAGCGTCATTTGTTATTAACAATTATTTGACGATTTTTCAGGCGAATTTTTCGAAAGTGAAAAATTCGCCTGAAAAATCGTCAGATAATTGTTAATAACAAATGAACTATGCAATATAAAAAAAAATCCTACGTACTTTCATAGACAATGTATTTTTCAAGATATATTCAACATTTCAAGTGAATCGGTTGAAAAATGTCTGAGTTATGTTTCCGGCAAATTTAAAAAAATGCAGTTTTGAGATTTGAGTATAAATTACTGTATACAGTCACTGATATGTATGATAAACACCCTTTTTTGTAATCTTGATTTATTTTGTAGTTTTTCTGAAAACAAATTTCCCAAAATGCCTATTTTTTCGGCCTCTAGAGTGGCCTAACCCCTTAATGCGGAAAGTTTGTTATTCAAAAGTTTCGAAAACCGAATACCCATTTCGTGAATGGTGCTTTTTTTTATTATTTCGGGATAGAAATAAAGAATCAAGATAAATTCGCAGGTCTCTAAAGAAAGATAAAGAGCAAGAAGAACGCTGCCACCAAGACTTAAGCTTTTTTTCAGAAATTTTAAAGTAGTATTAATACTTACGACGTTTGACGCCTCGAGCTTTTACAATTTATATTTCATATTTAAAAAAATATCTACGTTTATGTAGTTTTTAAATTGCACCTATGATGAGTGACCAAGGAAGGGACTTTTTTGTAGTTATACTGTTTTGATTTTCAATTTTACTGAACATCATCTTTTGCTTCTTAGTACAGTACCTTTTCAATAAAAGTTTGTTTCAAAAAAGTCTTTTTACGATTTTTTTATTTTATACTTGTTAGTATTAGAATTTGTTTATTTATTTGCCATGCCAGACTCCCATGCCATTCAGACATCGGCGTAATAAAAAACCTTGCCTTAGGTTACAAAGGTTTCGCGAGAAAATTTATAATAGTGTGATTATAAATATCGATTGTCAGACCAGCTCCATGGTACCATATTATTGCATTATCACCGAAGTTAAATAGGGACGCCGAATTTCAACTCAATCGGATGCACACAAAACGCTTGAAAAATGGATTACAAATTTTGAACCGGAATAACAGACATACGAACGAAGCAAGTTAAATGAAAACTCGTTAAAATATTTAGTAATCCTTACATTTTTTAATCAAATTAAAGTTTAGTAAAAAATTGTATATTTCCGTATTCTCACGTAGAATATCAATATTAAGTGTTTAAATAGGATCAGCATAGAGATAAAATTTTCAAAAAAATCAACAGTTTTGCGTCACTAAATCGACTGTTGAGCTGTGTAATTATCAACATTCGACAAGCGACAGTAGAGGAGACGCGCGATTAGTGATTCAGTAGTGATTCCATTATTCACTCAGAAATTCCCTGACTTTACCAGGTTTTTACCCACAGGTTTTATGAATATTCCAGGGAGATTGGGATCACATAAAAAACAATATTTTTCTTAATATCAAATATATGATAATGTTAAATATTAAAATTAAATAGAAAAAAACTGAAGTTCGAAAAATAATTTAAACATTATGCAGTGGAAAAAATACAAAATAAAAAATAGATATAAACACTTATCTGCAATGATAATTGTGCGGTTGTGTATCGACAAATCGAATGCAAAAGTACAGAGTTTCAGAGTGAATTCATTTTTAGTTTTTTTATATTTTCAATATTTGGCCACTGACGTCACTTTTCTGTATATAATAAAGAATAATATAAATGTTATAAATATACAAAAATATTTATTTTTATACTTTTCAGCTTTTTTTTCAAGTCGGTTTCATTTTTCGTAATTCTCAGAAAGAGTCAATTCTGGAGAAATTCCAGAAAATTTAAAAAATTCCCTGACTTTTTCCTGTTTTTCATATGCGTAACAGCCATGTTGGGCGTTAAGCAGCGCAACGAAATTGAGCTGCCCGTATCGACACAGGTTTTCCACAGCTTCCCTGTGCCCTCTTGCGAATGCGAAACGTTATTGCATCGAGAAACTTGGGTCTCCCGATACGGATCGTATTGTGAAAGACTCCTATAATTTTCATGATCAGCAACGACTTATATTGCGACGGAGCTCTCGACACTCACCGTGTTCTCCACATAAGGAAGCCCGTAGAATCGCGACTGTATGTCCTGCAAAATTTCCGTGCTCGAGCCCCTCAATTCCCTCGAGTGATAAACCTGATCGAGCATGCTGTAAAACACTTGAATCTGAAGCTCCGAGGCGGGAAACATGTTTTTCGACAAGCACAACTTTTGCAACATCTTCTCCGGCATTGGCTCGCGAGTCTGAAAGTGTTTCGCGAACATTCGTACGACCTGGAGAGCCGAACGAGAATTTGTTTTTATTCGACGTCTTTGAGGGTTGATAATTAAGGGAAGGGTAGGGGTTTCAGCGTGAAAAAAAACCACTTTTTTGCGAGTTTTTTTTCGTCTATATGGATAGAGTAAATTTATTGAAACCTTTTGTACATTGTTAAGTGTCATTTCAAGAACATTCCGTGAAATTTGTACGCGAAAATATCCACAAACAAGCCGGTGCCGCGTTTTTTCTCGAAACCACTTTTTCAAAGTCCGTGTTCACTGCCATTTGAAAACTACATGACCGATTTATTTCAAACTTGGTACACATTTTCTACATATAAAATACCTCCCCCAACGGTTAGTTTGAGATTTTTTTTACATTGAGGGGGTTTTCCACCCCCAAAATGGCGGAATTTTTCGTGAAAAATAGCACTTTTCACTTTACATGACCACCAAAAATTTAGAAATAGAAAAAAAAATTATCAAAGACCGTTGAGGGGAGGATTTGATGATACTTTGACGAAATTTTAATGGTACTTGATTTCAGATAATTTCTAGCTGAGATACAGTTAATACCGCAAATCGTGTTTTTCCAAAGGCGTTCTTGGAAAAGCTTTGTCACCGGCTTGTTTGTGGATATTTTCGCGTACAAATTTCATGGAATGTTCTTGAAATGGCACTTAACTATGTACAAAAGATTTCAATAAATTTACTCTTGTACAAAAGATTTCAATAAATTTACCATATCCATACAGATGAAAAAAATCGCGAAAAGTGTTTTTTTTTTCACGCTGATACCCCTACCCTTCCCCTAAGGGATAACACCACTCTAGGATATTGAAAAATCGCTTTTTTGGCTTAAAAAATACTTTGGAATCATTAAAACAATATGCAATTGGTCCTGTAACGATTTTTTTTCAAAAGATTCTATTATCGATTTTGCCACAACGTCTCGGATTTCTTCCAGGCGCCTTGTACAACTTTAAACGCGTTTTTCTCGAAAACATTTTTTTTCAAACTGGGAGGACGAATTACTCGAACACCTTTGCATGGATCGATTCAAAATTTTGATAGTAGCTTCACAATTATATTCTCTATAGGAGTACGTAGCCGTTTTTTGATTAAATGTAAACTTTTTTTATAAACAATTTACTGCTTATTTTTTGGGCAAAAAATCGATTTATTTCGTTCAAAGTGCGCCATTTTTTCAAAATTTGATTTAAAAAACGTAGTCTCATTGCTGATAATATATAGATTATATTTTTTTTTGGTTTTTGTTACAGGTCTTATACTTTACGAGAAAACCGTCCTCCCGTGAAGTTATTTGTAAAAAAACTGGTTTTCAAGATGGGCTCTGTCGCCGCCATTTTGTATGGAAATTATAATAATTTTTATTTTAATACTTTGATATGCGTTAAATAAACCCTCTCAAAAGAAATCCCATTCCTTATTTCATACTCCCAAGATAAGTTGTCAAAGTTAGGCCTTATTGTCGGCCGCTAGAGTAGTGTTATCCCTTAAGGGGCTATACCAGTGTGACACTTTCAAAAAATCGATTTTTTTTTGGCCTTTTTCGACAGTTTATACTTTCAAGAATATCCCGTAAAAATTTCAAGGCCGTATCTCTAATCATTTTATCTTATAACAATCGATAGTTAAATCTTCAAACGTGTTTTTCTCGAAATGAGATTTTTCAAATTTGCTGACATTGTAACTCAAAGAGCAATTATCCGATTGACTTGAAATTTGAACTGAGTACTCTTGAATTTATTTACTCTACAATGACGTAGGATATTTTGGATTGGATGAAAATTGACGATTTGGCATTGAAAAAAACGACCATTTTATAGGCGAGAAAACAGACTTTTTTCCATAACTACGCCATTTTGTTAGATTTTGATATTTTTCGAAAATCCTACGTCATTGTACAGGAAATACCTTCCAGTTTAACGACATTTTTCCCTTTTTCGGTTTCAGCTGCTCAATCGGCCGGAATACTGTCAGCAGTGGAGGAACTTTTTTTTGGCGCCTCCCAAGGCAGCGCATAAGTCGCTTGGATCTCAATATTTTTCTATGAAATTTTTTTGTAATATAGGCCAAATATAGCCAAATATATTCTTAATTTTCCGAAACATTTAATTGAGTACTTTTCTTGCAAAAAGTTCCCGAAAATAACCCAAATTTTCAGCGTTCACACTGGTGCATAGCCCCTTGACCCAAACAAACTCACTCTGGGATCGCTGGCGAAATATTCCATCAGTACACTGGGAACTTCGGCAAAGTCGGCGCTGCAACGAGTGCCCGTAACGTGCTGATATTGCGTCCTACCGAGCATCGAATGAAGCGCGTGGCCCATCTCGTGAAACAAATTGTCCACCGACGATGGACTGAGCAAGCACGGATTCGACCACTTCGGCGCGGACAAGGATAACATCAGAACGACGATGGGATTCTGAAATGTTCAACACGTCTCGTTTCATGCGACGTACTTTCGGCACTGAGGATTGTTTGTGTTTTTCAAGGCGGTCATCCCGTGTGACAGGTTCAGAAAAACGGAAAAAAAAAAAATGCTTTGCCCAAATTGCAGTGTGCGTGTTTTATGGACCCAGCAGAGCGGACTAGTGGTGAGTCAACACATTTCCTTTGTGTAATTGAAATGTACCTGATAACTTCCATCGTGCAATTGTCGTCCCCCTCTTATCGTGAAGTGACAGTCCTGATTGGGCTTGTTTTCTCTCTCGTAAAAGTCGCAATAGATGTGGCCCAGAACGTCCTCGTTCTCGTCGACGACCGCCAATTTGTATACATCCGGGGACCACGCTTCGCCCGGCAAAACTTCCTCGGACTTCAGAGTAACGCCGTAGAGGGACTGCGTTAAAATATTCAGGCCGTCCATACAAGCGCCGAGAGAAAAGTACGGGGTGAATTCGTTGTTGCTCGCGTCCAGCCAGGCTTTTTTTGCCTTCGACGTGAAATACGCGGTGTCCCAGGCCATGAGATCTTGCTCCATTGACGTCTCGGCCCTCTTCATCGCTCTCATCGCGTCGAAGTCTTTGCGAGCTCTATCGTCGAGTTCTCGATTCAAAATATTGAGGAAGTCACACACGACTTCGGGACTCTCCACCGTACTTCCCTTTATCGCACTGTCGAATTTCGAACGCAATATTCGGGTATTAATAAACATTCAGTTACAACGGAGGAGAATTTATATGTCAAAATAATATTTAAAAAAAAACACATTTTTATTTAATCTACTAAAAAATAGAAAATATTTTTTTTACCAAGGCATCTAAATTTAACTATAAATAAAAACTTGGGGCGCTCAACTTTTTCGATGTTTCATAAATTTGATCAAGACAGTTGCATTAACCGGGTCTTCTCACTTTAGACGCTAAAAAGGCTATTTTCGTGATTTTTTTGATAGGTTTATATTATAGATATCGATATAAAAATTGTTACACTTAATAAATACACTTTCGAAATACATTTAAAAAAATGTATTTATTTATTTGTGTCACTATTTATAGACGAAAATGGTAATTAAAAAAATGTCGAATTTCGAACGTAATATTCGGGTATTAACTTTCAGTTACAACGGAGGAGAGTAATTTATGTGTAAAAAAAGTATTTAAAAAAAAAACTTTTATTTAATGTACTAAAAAGTAGAAAAACATTTTTTTTTACCAAGACACCTAAATGTGACTGTAAATAAAAACTTAAGGCGCTCAGCTTTTTAAATGTTTAATAAATTTGATCAAGTCAGTTCCATTGACCGGGTCTTCTCACTTTAGACGCTAAAAAAGGCTATTTTCATGATTTTTTAAAAATAAGTTTATATTATAGATATTGATATAAAAATTGTTACACTTAACGAATATATTCGTTAAAAAAAAATGTATCTATGTAACCCAAACAAACTTTAAACGCGTTTTTCTCGAAATAACGTTTTTCGACGGCTTGCTGGTAAAATCTTCGAAACTACTCAACCGATCCTTATGAAATTTTAACCACATATTCTTTACAACTATAGCTATAGCGCATATCAAGGATTTTTAAAATTTGGATATTTACTATTTTTTTTGCCAAAAACACGTTTTTTTTTTTTTTTTTTTTTTTTTTTCGAAAAATGTCCGTCATTTTGTTATTTTTGCATGTATCAAAAATCGTGTGATATGCGCTACAGCCATTAATATACTCAATATAAAACCGTTCGATTTTTTATTTCGGATGATCCATCTCCGAGATTTCATTAACAGCGCGAACTACAATTTTTTGACATTTTTTTAACTACCATTTTCGTCTATAAATAGTGACTCAAATAAATTTAAAAAAATTAATGTATTTCGAAAGTGTATAGATTAAGTGTAACAACTTTTCAATCAATATCCATAATAAAAGCATATCAAAAAAAAATCATGAAAATAGCCTTTTTAGCGTCTAAAGTGAGAAGACCACTTAATTTGGCTCAATAGTAATTAGAGAAATTATTATCACACGTTTCTACGCAGTTTTAAGATTTTTATTTAGGAATTCTAAGGTTGTTTTGCAGTAAATTAAATACAGTTGATATATTAACAAATTCATGTAAATTAAGGGGAGGTACCTGCGTAAACGGCGAGAAAAACAGGTAAACTTCGGGAATTTTTATCTCAAAAACTAATGTTTCGAATCCGGATTCTTTTAACTTGGAAAATATGTACGTGGAGGTACGTCTAGGAATTTTTTAAACTAAATTCGTTGACTGGCAGCGATTCAAACGCAATTATCTCGAAAAATAGTTTTCAAAGTCGGTGCCAGATGTATCTCGAAAACGGCTTGTTCGATTTTGTCCAAATTTGGATACAATATTCTTCGATAGTTTTTCTCGTTCGCCACGTAGGATTTTTTTGAAATTTTCGTTTTTGACGGAATTGCGACCGTTTCAATTTAACATTCGTTTTTCGTTCGCAATTTCCGACGATTTTGGATTGCATACACATTGCATAAAAAAGCAATGGTTCAATCAAATGAAAAACCCCTACGTGGCGAACGAGAAAAACTATCGAAGAATATTGTATCCAAATTTGGACAAGATCGGACAAGCCGTTTTCACCAAGACAAGCCAATACCTCCCCTTAAAGATTGTATATCTCAATTTTCAGCGCCCCAAGCTTTTGTTTATAGTCACATATAGGTGACTTGGTAAAATAAAATTATTTTCTATTTTTTAGTATATTAAATAAAAGGCTGTTTTTTTAAATATTTTTTTGCGTATCAACTATTTTCTAGTTTTTAGTCTTTAATTGATTTGACCCGTTACTTGTTACTAGTAGTTTGCTAGTTCACGAATTTGTACGTTAGGAACATGGAATGCTTGTAAAAAATAACAAAGACCGTAATTGGAATTGAACTTACGACTAATTGCTGAACATAAACTTTTCACATACAAACACAGTCGGCTACGAATTTTTTTTTTATGTGTTAGTAAGATTATATATATATATGGATGATTGGATAACGCTAATTTTACATGAAAAGTTGAACATTTTATGAATTAAAAAAAAAACGTTGAATCATACATTGTCATCTTTTAGATGCATGTTTGCAAAATTTCAGAGATCTAAGTAGTCAGAAGGTGAAATATCGATTTTCCGTTTAGCATCTCACAGAAAGTCAAGTTAAATGAAAGCTTGTAAAAAGGGAATCTCACCGATGTGCGTATGTGGGAAAGCCACAAATTTCGGCCAATCGATGACGCGAATTCAACAATTCCTTCAACAAGTATTCTTGCTTCTCGTCCGGATAGAGGAATATTTTGTAAGCTGCTTCGCGCGCGAGTGCGTTCGAGGAATCCGTGTAGAGACCGTGAACCAATATCTGCCCGTCGTCCTTCGCGAAACTGTCGATATATTTGACGAATGAGACAATAAACGAGATTTCTCACCGAAACCATGACTTTTTTCTTTCCTCATATTTACTATTGTCTTATGTTTTCCGGCAGAGCTTCGCTCCTCACAGATCGCGGCGTCACCGCACCGGACATATATTTCTGTCCTACCTGCAAGTAGACAGTCGCTTCGTATTCTTAAACGGGCCTCAATCTTTACAATTTTTTTCACCTATTGTGTCAAGTACCCTGATATCAAAACTCTTCGAAAACTACTTTCGAAACGCTTCACGTGATAATTTCGCCAATTGGGAATTTATTTCACGATGAGATATGTGTCAATCGAGCCCAACTGGTTTTCAGCTGATGCTTGGCGTAGATTTTGAGAAAAAAAATCCGAAAGAACGCTTTTTTCGAACGTTTTGCCGAGAGGGTAACGACAATCGTGATGGCTGAAGGGGTCTGCACAGGCTTGGAATTCACAACACACATTTGTCGATAACAAATAAGCATGGTTTTTTACTGTCAAAAATCGTTTTTGTTCCACAGCTTGCTATGTTCGTAATTGTCGAAATTTCAAAAAAGTATCGTGCGAAAGTTCTATTACTATACTGACATTCTTTGACAAGCTTTTATCTAACTTGCTTTGTTCGTATGTCTGTCTTTCCGGTTCAAAATTTGTAATTCAGTTTTCAAGCACTTGCTGGCATCCGATTGAGCTGAAAGGCCATAACCGGGTAAGTAGGGAAAAATTGCCCCCGCATTTTCTCCAGCGGAATTTGGAGTATATTCTGAGATATAAAGAAAAACAAATTTTGTGAAAATTTCATCCCCGTCAACGCAATGGTTTTAGAAAAATGAATTTTTTTTTAAATAAAAAAAAATCCGGAAACGCTTCAGTGGACCGATTCGATTTTTTTTGGCACTTGTTACAATCAAACGTGTTACGAAATAAAATTATAGAACATCTTGCAAAAGATTAAGGTTAAAAAAAATAATGTTCCTTGCTTTATTTTTTTCACTATAATCCACTTGGGGTACAATAACGAAATTTTTTAAATATAATCTTTGGGCACCTTATTAGATTATATATTTTTTTCAAAATGATCGGTTTGGTACGCCACAGTGAAAAAAAGAAACAGACTTTATTGATATATTTTAGTTATATATCTATATAACTAAAATATATCAATAAGGTGCGTTTATTTTTTGTTCACTGTGGCGTACCAAGCCGATGATTTAGGCACATATCAGACTTTATTGATATATTTTAGTTATATATCTATATACCTAAAATATATCAATAAAGGGTGTTTCTTTTTTTCACTGTGGCGTACCAAACCGATTATTTTGAAAAAATTATATAATCTAATAAGGTGCCCTAAGATTATATGAAACAAATTTCGCTATTGTACCCCAAGTGGATTATAGTAAAAAATAATAAAACAAGGAACATTATTTTTTTTTCAAACCTTAATCTTTCGTAAGATGTTCTATAATTTTATTTCGTAACACGGTTGATCGGAATAAGTACCAAAAAAAATCAAATCGATCCACTGTACCGTTTCCGGAATTTTTTTTTATATTTAAAAAAAATTCATTTTTCTAAAACCATTGCGTTGACGGGGATGAAATTTTCACTTTTTTTTTTTTTTTTTTTTTTTTTTTTTTTTTTTTTTTTTTTTGATACCTCAGAATATACTCCAAATTTCGCTGGAAAAAATGCGGGGGCAATTTTTCCCGACTTACCCGGCCATGGCCTTTGGCATGTGATGACAATACAATAATATGGAACCATGGAGCTGGTCTCATGATCGAGGTGGGACGTGGGTAATGCAACTCCTTAAGGGGCTATACCAGTGTGACACTTTCAAAAAAATCCTATGCCATTGTACAGGAAATACGTTCCAGTTTAGCGACATTTTTTCCTTTTTCGGTTCCAGCTAATCAATCGGCCGGAATAATGTCAGCAGTGGAGGAACTTTTTTTTGTGCGCCTCCGAAGGCAGCGTATAAGTCACTTGGATCTCAATATTTTTCTATGAAAAAATTATGGAATATAGGTCAAATATAGCCAAATATATTCTTAATTTTCCGAAACATTTAATTGAGTACTTTTCTTCCAAAAAAATTCCCGAAGATCACCCAAATTTCCAGCGTTCACATTGGTATAGCCCCTCGACCCTTTAACTGCCATTGTCGCAAATTTGCTACGTTCAAATGCCGGGACAGCTTGAAATCCAAACGTAAACATATGAATTATGTTAATATGGCAACAATGTTGTGAAAATTTACGACGCTTGCCCCAGCTCTCGATCTGCTGCCCGTTTTTCGTCCCAAAAAAGTAAGTAAATGGACATTCTCGAAATATTTTCTGATAGAATTGTGCAAAGGAAGCTTAACTGGACGAACTAGGCTTTGAAGATTTTCGATTGAATTAGAAGCTGAGCGGGTGAAAATTTTAGTAGCAAATTTGCTACAGTCCGAAAATAATACTTCCCAGACCCTTATCGACAAAATTATGGTTGGACATTCATATTTAAGCCTTTTTCAGCTATACTACCAGAGGAAATGATTTGGAGCCTTCCAGAAATAGGCGTGTCCGTTAAAGGGTTAATAGCATATACTAGGACAGTCGAGTTTGTGCTCATGTGTTTTGTTATCATGAGCACTTTTCGTGACACATGATAACGAGAGTCTGATAATGGTGGTGGAAGGTGGGAACTGAAATTTCCTAATGGCAAATGGTAGGACAATCGAGATTGGGCCCATTAAATTTGTTGGCTTGAGCACTATTTGTAATTACAGTATTATAAAGTTTCTCGCGAAAACTTTGTAACCTAAGGCAAGGTTTTTTATTACGCCGATGTCTGAATGGCATGGGGGTCCGGCATGGCAAATAAATAAACAAGTTCTAATGCCAAAAAGTATAAAATAAAATGAACGTAAAAAAAACCTTTTAAAAACAAGCTTTTATCTAAAGGTATTGCACTAAAAACTGAAAAATAATGTTCAGTAAAATTGAAAATCAGAACAGTCCCTTCCTTGGTCATCATGGGTGCAAGTATTTAAGAGGTACATAAACGCAGATATTCTTAAAATATTAAATATACATTTCAAAAGCTTGACGCGTCAAACGTCATAAGTACTAATACTACTTTTAAATTTCTGAAAAAAGCCTCAAGTTTCAAACATGTATAGTTTACATTTTTTAGTTATCTACGTTTATGTACCTTTTAAGTACTTGCACCTATGATGAGTAACCAAGGAAGGGACTTTTCTACAGTTATACTGTTTTGATTTTCAATTTTACGAAACATTATTTTTGACTTTTTGGTATGGTAGCTTTTAAGGCACCACACCACGGTAAAAAAAATGTTGTCATTTTTTTCTGTTTCATTTTCTGAAAGATACATTTGTTAAGAATGCTCTCAGCAATTTTTTAAAAGAAATTTGTAAAATTGGCGGAGTTGCAACATTTTATGTGAAACCGTTCGAAGCGCGCGACCGCGCCGAGCGGCAGATGTGCGGCTTTGAAAGCGTTTTTCTCGAAACTACGTTTTTCAACCTGGTTGACCACATATTAAAAAAACTATTCATCCGATTTGCATGCGCCAAGTCTTAAACTGTCTCTATGGCACCACGTAGGATTTTTTTCATCAAGAGCCCCCTTCTATTTTTTTTTTCTTTACGAACGATGATTATTTTCCATGAATTTATTTTTCAGATAAACCGTACGGCTTGATAGCTGTCAACCGCCGAGCAGCAACTTTGTCGGAGTGTCCTCTTGAAAGCGGCGTACAACGCAAACTATACTTTAAATTCGAGTACAAAAATTTGTATACAGTCTTCTATATGTGTATATTGACTATGAGTATGAATTTAAAAAATCCCATTCATCGTTTGCTTGAAAATAATTACGAAAAATGCACCCTCGGACCTCGCACGAACCGTGGCGTGATGACTTAAATGAAAGCTTGTTTAAAAAAAAATGTTACATTGATTTTTTCATTTCAGATCAGCCCAGTTGCCGGAAGCACCGACACCATGCAGCAATAGTGGCCGTTTGTTCCAACGATAATTCCACCATTTAACAATATTTGTCAATTTAGAATATCTCAAACCTGGCTACACTATGCATTAAGGTATTCGTTTCACGAAACCGGCTATGTAAGAATTACCTGATTTTTGTCTATAATGAAGAGCAAGCGAACGTCTCAGTATACTGGTAAAATTTCAAGCCGAGTTACCGAACTTTCAACGAAAAATTACGAATCTACAAATCGTCTCATGTATACGGGACTTTGAAGAGATGACATGCTGGCAACATTTCTACCTAATCATTTATGCACTAAATAACTCTAGATGCCTGATATAAACTGCTCAGGCGTGTGAAAAATTCCAAAGATACCGTAACGACGATCAAAACAAGGGGTCATCGAATGTTCTAAGAAAATATTAATGATGAAACTTAGAAAAATGTGACTAGCAGAATAATTTCCGTAGCTGCGACTTTTCAGAGAAAATGTAATAATGTCTAAATCTACTAAATGTTGTATTCCAGTTTATCGTTGGGTATAATAAGTGATTATGACTTATTTCTATTAAGGGGAGGGTAGGGGTTTGTACTTTTGAAAAATCGATTTTTTTTTGTTTTCTTATAGTTAAACATTTCAAGAATATAATCCCAATATTTGAAGTCAATCAGAGCAAAACTCTCAAAGTTATTGACTATCTAGTCCCGCTCCTCTAACAATGTAGCTCCGATTTCTCTAAACTTCAAACGCGTTTTTCTCGAAACCACTTTTTCAAAGTCCGTGTTCACTGCCATTTGAAAACTACATGACCGATTTATTTCAAACTTGGTACACACTTTCTACATATAAAATACCTGCCCCCAACGGTTAGTTTGAGACTTTATTTTACATTGTGGGGGTTTTCCACCCCCAAAATGGCGGAATTTTTCGTGAAAAATAGCTCTTTTCACTTTACATGACCACCAAAAAATTAGAAATAAAAAAAAAAATTAAGAAAGACCGTTGGGGGGAGGATTTGATGATACTTTGACTAAATTTTAATGGTACTTGATTTCAAATAATTTCTAGCTGAGATACAGTGAACACCGCAAATCGTGTTTTTCCAAAGGCGTTCTTGGAAAAGCTTTGTCACCGGCTTGTTTGTGGATATTTTCGCGTACAAATTTCAAGGAATGTTCTTGAAATGACACTTAACAATGTACAAAAGGTTTCAATAAATTTACACTATCCATATAGATGAAAAAAAATCGCAAAAAAGTGTTTTTGTTTCACACTGAAACCCCTACCGTCCCCTTAAGCGCCACTGTAATTCACCAATGATTCAGAAGGGCCCTCCTTATGCCTCCACAAACCACAGCCCTACGCAAAGGGAATACTTCAATTGTGTGTAAAATCTCGACCTCGTCCTCCCGATACTCGCATCAGAAAAAAGATAAAAAATCGACCTGTTTTTTGAGTCCCAAGCAGACCCCTTGAAAAAATCCAACCACGTCCATTGATCGGCGTCAAAACGAAGCCACAAAAAACGCAAAAGCACAAATCACAATTTTATGCTCACTTGTAATATGTGATCATTCAGTTCCACCACTCTTTGTCGCTGTTCCTCGGGTAAGTGAATGCCGCATTGTTCAAAGTCGAATAAAAATAGCGTTGACACGTGATCGTCCACGTCTGTGGTTTCGACGATATCGCCCGATTTGACGACCCTCGACAGCGCGTTGTAAAGCTCCCTGTGGGTGTTCAATCTGCGGAACAAACGTTCGATCAGCAAATCGATATATTCTAGTCGCGAAGCTT
Source organism: Ophion obscuratus (assembly GCA_964007375.1). Taxonomy (NCBI): domain Eukaryota; kingdom Metazoa; phylum Arthropoda; class Insecta; order Hymenoptera; family Ichneumonidae; genus Ophion; species Ophion obscuratus. The sequence continues at coordinate 11,662,396 of OZ023319.1, forward strand.
CTCTTCCGTCTCATTTTCCGAGCGACGCGCAAAATAATGACTTTTCCACGATTCCGCTGACCGCCAGGCAAGTATCCTCCGCTGCTCGCGCGAAATCCTCACGAGGATGACCTATCCTGACGAACTCGGCCATGTCCGCAACTTTGCACAGCGTGTCGGACAGCTCGTCGAAAACTTGTACCATTTTGCGTTTTCTCGTCGTTCCTGTGGCTTCCTCGATGAGTCTGTTGGATTCGGACATCGCCGTTTCCTGCAGCTCCCTGAAGCCTTCGGCATTCTTGAGCTCCGGAATTCCGAAGAGTCCCTACGATAAGTCGCTTTTGTATAGAGCTCGACATTAACGCCACACGCCGGACTCGGAAACATCGACAAACGCAACTTGTGTTTACGCGATTTCTTGGTTAAATTAGACGAACAAATACGCGTGAAAAACTTACAATTTTCTTCCCGTAGAAATTAAAACCGAGATCGGCGGAAGCTTTTGAATTGAAGGCTGTCGCGAGGGGCGACCAGGTATTCAAACCTCTGCTGCGTATTTCCCGCGTTCTCTTCGCGAGTGATCCTCCGAGTACGCGTAACATAATTGAACAATCGAATTGTCCGGCGATCGTTGTGATTTTTTGGATAAACTTCTCTGTCATCAAACGGTCATCTGTTGTGCGGCGATTATCGAGCGCGTAGCTCCAAAATTTTTGCGGTTATGTCATCGTGGTGTACAGACCGAAGTCGTAGATCTCGCGATACGCATAAATAAAGCATGACGATGGAGAAAGTTCAATTCTCGATAGTTCTTTTTTTATAAAAAGGAACTTTCCATTTGCCGTATATGGATCTCAGGGTATATGCAGGAAGAGATTCACTCCGGCACCCACGCGTACAGTATAATCGTCAGACGCGTAGGTGGCGCGTCGGTAGTTTTTCTCCCGACGCTTTTGACAGCTGCTCGTCGTGCGCGTACATCGCGACACGCATTAGTGCCTCTGTACCTTTCAAGGAAAATGGAGTTCCGTTTTCCTCAACTTTTCCGTTAATCGAATAAAATCTAAATCCTGAAAAATTCGCGTGTCTCACATCGAGAAAAACATGTGCAAAATAAAGACGAACGTCCGTCCATTAGCGAGATCGTTCATCCGACGATAAATCCGTCGTCAATTATCTCCGTTGTATCGTGGAAAAAAACGCACAAGTTTCGCTGAAAAATTTGAGGTTATAAACACAGAGAGCTAACGTGACATGGTGAGAGAGAAAAAAACGACGCCGAGTGTTTCGGCGTGTGTGCGAGCGCTGATTTCTCGTTTATACGTTCAATCGTCAGTAGAGTAGTTCGAGAAATTCAGGTTACACATAATTGCGTGGATATGAGAAAAGAAAACGTTAGGAATGTGCGAGGTGCCCCGTGATCTTGCACAAGTCTGTCTATACAAGGACTCGTCGCGGCTTCTAAATCACCCACGCATTCAAATTATGCGTATCGAGCGGAAAATCTCTGTACCTATGACACATTCACTGTTGAAAACAAAAAAGAACAAGCATTATTCTCTCCGACGACAAGTTTATCGTTACTATTCTCATTTTCTACTCTTCCAATCGGTATTTCATACGATTTACAGTTCGTACATTCTTCAAGTTCAGTTTAGACTCGTGGCGTTGAAGTTTGCAACGTTTCCCTTCACTATTATTATAAATCATTTTTTTATACAGTAAAATCGTAGGTTTGTAACGAGGATAAGAAAAACCGTTTCGGTTATTTTCGCGACCTGAATCGGTAAAAAAAGCCAGCGATAGAAGAAAAATGAACTTTTGTTGTGTTTTGACAATGCAAACTTAGTCAGATGCGAAGTTTCGCGCGTTTTTTCAATGTTGTTTTCTGCTGCCATCAGACGGATTCTGGCGCGAGGGACAATTTTTTCAATGCGGCCAAGAGACTGATCGACAGCGAGATCGAGCTCGTGAAAATTGTTGAGAGCTCGAGACGCACGAGCCAGAGAACTGTGGAGGGAGAGCGGACAATGTCGAGAGCCGGTAGGAACAACAAGCAGGCGGATAAGCCGGTGACAAAGAATTCCAAAGTAAATTGGACACAAAATTCAAATGGCACGATTTTTTTAACGTTAGATTTAGGGGCTACATCTATCTAGAGGCCTAAAAAAATTGCCAAACTCCGATTTTTTTGTTTTAACTTTGCTGAAAAGAAACGCGTTTTTTTTTCCTCAAAGGAACATATATTAGGCTTAACAAAAAAATACCCAAAAAATACATAAAAACAAAAAAAAACATGGCCGCCAGTGGATGATGACATTTTTTTGGCGACGTTTGGTGCTGGGCCCTTTGCTTTAACCGCACATTCGAAATCTAAGAACAAAACGGGTTACTCAAGTTAACAATAAATCTGAGTCTTTGACGATCGTCAATTTGTAAAACGATTTTTTTTTTACATCGCAACGAATTGAAACTCGAGCATATAACATCAATGAAAAAAGTCGTCTTTTACGTAAATATTAAGAAATAAAGATCAAAAGATCGAATTTAAAAAAGTGGGATCGTCAACGACCTTGAAATGTTTCTCAGCTCATCTCCTGTAAATTTGGAAACAATCTATCAATTGGCTCTCTAGATATGTCCACCGACTATGAAAACAGTGTTTCGAGAAAAACGCGTTTGAAATTCGAACTATTCTGCCGTCATATGGAAGAAGGCAGCACCTACACTCAAAAACGAAAATGCGTTTTTGGTACCGTTGGAAACTACAAAATTTCCCATCGTTCGGTACAGTCAAACGCATTTAGGATTTTTCTGTAGATGTCACCTTCTTCCATATGACGGCAGTATGCTGAGCTCATTCAATTTTAGGAATATTTCAATGACATTTTCAGGGCATATAGCTAAAAGGTGATACTATCGAATAAAATTATTTTTGGAAAATGCTATTTTTTGACCCACCTGAGTAGATTTAGCCCGTTAATGATTTCTTGTCAGGAGTGTTGTCTCTCGATCACGTTAACTTGGGTAGAACACTTCACGGTGGAATTCAGACGTAGATGAATCCAGTGAAAGTTTGAGGGGAGATATACACCTAGGAGCCGGAAAAAAGGTCATTTTTGTGAATTTTTTCAAGGAAAACCCTTTAAAATTTCGGATTGGTTTTAATTATCTAAAAGTATATACATTCAAAAATATGTTTAATTTTCTTTATTTAAAAATGTCAAAAATATACAAGGATATTGTATGATCCTTGCAGTGTCGTAAAAAAAATCTGCGTATACGGTACCCACTGGCGTTTCTTCAAAAATCATCTGAAAAAAAACCAAAAAGATTATTAAATTAGATACTATAATATAGAACTTGTCATAGCCGATTTTGAAAATATCGATTTATGACAAAATGGCGGACGTTTGAACATAAATAGTGATTTTTGGGCCAAAAATTAGTTATTATTTTGCCTATAAAACAAAAACTAAGTAACGGAAAAAAAATCCTATGCCAAGTACTGGATAATGGTGTATAGAATAACCACAAAAAACCTTAAGGCAATCGGTTCATTGGTTTTCGAGAAATGTTGGGTACCGATTTGAAAAACGTGGTTTTGAGAAAAACGCGATTGAAAATTTGGGAATGAATAAATGATGAAATTTGTCAACTTACATGGAATCATCGATACCAGGCCCATAGTGTAGGTCTTCTACGGTTGACGGAATGTTCGTAGCTTCTAAATCCTCGACCTCGACCATCTAGGTGTATATCTCTCTTCAAGGGGAGGTACCTGAATAAACGGCGAGAAAAACAGGTAAACTTCGGGAATTTTTATCTCAAAAACTAATGTTTCTATTGGATCCGGGTTTTTTTTATTGGAAAATATGTACATTGAGGTATGTTTAAGAATTTTTTAAAATAAATTCGTTGCCTGGAAGCGACTCAAACGCGATTATCTCGAAACATAGCTTTCAAACTCGGTGCCAGATGTATCTCGAAAACGGCTTGTCCGATTTTGTCCAAATTTGGATACAATATTCTTCCATAGTTTTTCCCGTTCGCCACGTAGGATTTTTTATTAAATTTTCATTTTTGACGGAATTGCGACCGTTTTAATTTAACATTCGTTTTTCGTTCGCAATTTCCGACGATTTTGGATTGCATACACATTGCATAAAAAGCAATGGATCAATCAAATGATAAATCCCTACGTGGCGAACGAGAAAAACTATCGAAGAATATTATATCCAAATTTGGACAAAATCAGACAAGCCGTTTTCGAAATACATCTGGCACGGACTTTGAAAACTATACTTCGAGATAATCGCGTTTGAAATGCTTCGAGTCAACGAATTTATTTTTAAAAATTCCTAAACATACCCCAATGTACATATTTTCCAATAATAAAAACCCGGATCCAATCGAAACATTAGTTTTGGAGATAAAAATTCCCGAAGTTTACCTTTTTTCTCGCCGTGAACTCAGGTACCTCCCCTTAACTTTGAAGGTTCCATGAGAAAATAATTTTGATTTCCTTTACACCAGTTTGCAGAACAAAAATATTGAATTCCTAGAGATTAAACATGGATTGCTATGAAAAATCGTTAATTTACTTGCAGATAATATCTCTTGATGACGTATCTCTCTACACTCATTAGGGGGGCATCCATTAATTACGTGAGGTGATTTTGGCAATTTTTCAACCCCCCCTCTCCCCCTGGTGAGATGTCGTGAGATTTTGCTCGACCCCCTCCCCCCGCCCCTAATCTCACGTGAGATTTTTCAAAATGCATACGTTCACGGAAGATAAATTGTAGTAGAAGGGACTGCGGTTGTAGTATAATTTATTCCACCATGTAAAGTAGTAGGGAGACTCTCCCTACGTGATAAAAATTACGTGATTACTAAAATTACTAAAATTACTAAAATTACGTGATATTTGCCGAAGCCCCCCCTCTCCCCCACGTGAGATTGGGTGAGATTTCGCTCGACCCCCTCCCCTCCCCCCCCCCCCTAAACGCCTCACGTAATTAATGGACGCCCCCTTAACAATAACGTGCCCGCCCCATTTGTATTGCCGGGTCTGCACAAGTTCAGGGCCCAAAAAACAGGTCAATTTCTGATACTTTTTTCTGCCAAGAGTATTGGGATGACGAATTTGGGATTTTAAACACATTTTATAAATAGTATTGGCAAGTTTGAGTTTTTTTTTTATTGGAAACGAGTGATAAAAAATGAAGTTATTATTATTTGAACAGAGTGCCGATCGGTGTTGGTCGTACTGGCAATTAGGGCAATCTGAAGCAAAACATTTAAAAAATGTATGCAGTTGAAGTTTGCATGGTTAGAATGCAACGAAAATTCTGTTCAATTTTCTTTTTTTCATTATTATCCAATATCACATGTTTCGTATTTCTTGTAGATCGCTAAACAAGAATCCGAAAAAGTGTTTGCGGGATTTCCGTAGCTCGAATTTGCCAAAGAAAATTTGGAAAATTGAAAGAAAATTATTTTCGTCGCATTCCGGCAATGAAAACCTACGTCATAAAAATGTACTTTCAGTTTCATAATAAAACGTTCGTACGACCGGTTACTTTTTTTTAATTACGAAAACTACGAAAATGGCAATCTATAGAAAAAGAAAGTTTAATTTTCCGATACGAGAAACAACTTTAATCATTCGTTGTTAAAAAAATGCATAAACATATTTAAAAAATGGTCCGGTCATGAGATGCAAAATATAAACTCTGTACGATTTTGAAGTTGAATCGGATGAATATATTTGATATACGACTTGCACCGCTTCACAAAAAAATACTTTCAAGAAAGGCGAAAAAGAAAAAGAGGTCAATCGTTCAATAACTCGGTCACTTTTTGGCACGTAATTTTTGTGGCGATTTTATGTTAAGATCCTAGCTGTCTATGCAATGAAAAAAAAAGAACATTTTCGAACTTTCAAAGTTACGCAGCCTCCTCAAGGGGAGAACCCCGTGAGGAGTACCGCACGCCGTGGGGAGTAACCTTAAGGGGTTACTCCTTAAGGTCAAGGAGTCAAGACAATTTAGACTTTAGACTTAAAAGACCTTAAGGTTAAGGGGTCAAGACAATTTTGAAAAAAACAATTTCTTGATAATTCTGCGTTTACCCGTTAAGGAGATTTTTAGGGAATTTTTAAAAAATTGTTTTTTTTTTTCCAAATTGTCTTCAGTGGTGCTTCGAACCATCTAGAAATTCACTTTAAGGATGCTGTGGCCAAAATTGAAAATGGTAATAAAATTCAAATACTCGTTTTCGTTCACGGACGACGTCGTTTTTTGCACCATAAAGCCACCTTTGTTTTTGATATATTTGGAATAAAAAAACGCTCAATTATAAATATTTGCAAAGTTACTTCATTCATAATAATGGCAAAGTTACTTCAGTTCCCATAAGGCTGCGTGTAATTTGTGAATTCTAATTTCTCAGTTGCCAGCTTCCTAATCGTTGTGAAATTTTTACACAACCTTTCAAATGTTTTACATAATGACCTATCAAATTTAAAAAATTTTATTACCATTTTCAATTTTGGACACAACATCCTTAAGATATGACTAATCACATCCGTGAATATTATTATACTTGTCTTTCCGCCCAAAAAAAGTCGCGGAAAATCGCTTAATGTTAAACATTCACAGTGGTGTTACCCCTTATCTATATTTTAACATTTATGCTCAAAGAAGCCTTAGCGGAACTTGCAGAAACATTGAAGTTGAACTTTCATCAGACCGACCTATATTCCAGAATAAAGTCGACCTCCGACACAATTTTATTTCGTCTTTACGGGTTCTAAGTATTAAAAATGAAAATTTGGAATGTTATCCAACAGATATAAGCATTCCGACTTGAGAACGCTAGAGGATACTAACATAATGCAACAGTTACGAAGGAATTTAAGGGGCTATACCAGTGTGAACGCTGAAAATTTGGGTGATTTTCGGGAATTTTTTGGAAGAAAAGTACTCAACTAAATGTTTCGGAAAATTAAGAATATATTTGGCTATATTTGACCTATATTACATAATTTTTTCATAGAAAAGTATTGAGATCCAAGCGACTTATGCGCTGCCTTCGGAGGCGCCAAAAAAAGAGTTCCTCCACTGCTGACATGATTCCGGCGTAGTTATGAAAAAGTTTGTTTTCTGCCTATAAAATGGTCGTTTTTTTCAATGCCAAATCGTCAATTTTCATCCAATCAAAAATATCCTACGTCATTGTTGAGTAAATATATTCAAGAGTACTCAGTTCAAATTTCAAGTCAATCGGATAATTGCTCTTTGAATTACAATGTCGGCAAATTTGAAAAATTTTATTTCGAGAAAAACGCGTTTAAAGATTTAACTATCGATGTTTGCAAGATAAAATAATATCGATATAAATTATATAAATGACAATGATATTCTTGAAAGTATAAAATGTCAAAAAAGGCAAAAGAAATCGATTTTTTTTTAAGTGTCACACTGGTATAGCCCCTTAATCCGCTAGTAACACCTTACATCCAATTTGTGATTGTTGATGATGAACGATCTTCTCAGCCAGGAGCTTTCCCCACGATGAGAAAAGAAGCAAAATAACATCGATATCTGAACTGCATGTCTTCACGCTTATCTTCGCAGAGCTAACGAAGTTTTATCAGTGTCAACAGAGCTCAAAGCGAGCAGTCACGCACTCGTATAATTGAGCCGAGCTCTCCGCATGGAAATTTCTCGCGCACGAGACGCACTCTCGCACCTTGATTTTAATTCACGGCAGATTCTAGTGAAAGAACGAACTCGTAGTTCCGCGGTGAAAGCCGGGCGCGGTAACGGGCACGGTATTCCATTTGCCAAGTTTCTGTAAAGCGCAGCGTTTCTGTAAATTTCGCCGGTATGAATTATCGCGATAAATCGCGTGGCGAAATTCACCGTAACTTTCCCTGCTGCTTGAATGCGATTCACTTGGTTTAGCTGCAATCGCTCGATAGCAAATAACATTAGAGATTGTTTTCTTTCGACGGTATTGAAAAGAACGTAATTTGTTGTCTCCGAAGGTAAAAGCGTCCGCGGCACTGGTGGCTGCGAAGCGTGAGGCCGCCCAGAAGAAACAGTCGCAGTCGAAGAAGCTCGACAATTTTTTCATCTGCGACATCTACCAGACCGCGATAGAGGCGAGAAAAATGCTTCGCGGACAGACGGGACTGACCTACGATCGTTCGATGGCGGAACATCGCTGTATCTGGGACAAAAATCATCCCGAGTGCCCCGAGAGATTCACGAGAATTATGGAACGCTGCGAAGAGCTGGGCCTCGTCGAGAGATGCAAATTCGTCGAACCCAGGATCGCGAGGAACGAGGAAATTCTCATGAAGCACACGCAGAGCCAGATAGACGTGCTCGCAGCGACCGACGGATGCGAGGATATCGAAGCGCTGGAAAAATTGGCGTCGCGCTACGACGCCATTTACGTACATCCGGTATGGGAAAAGTACCTGAAGTATTTTTTGTTTATTTTTTTACAGTTCGAAACGCCCGGAGCCTACGACGACTCGTTTCCTCTTTATCGCATTTGCACGAGGACATTCCTCTATCCGACGAAGCTAAATCTCGATAATAATTGATGTGCAAAAAAATATTTTAAAAAACAAGCTTTTATTTAAGTCGGGATTTAAGGTTGTATTTTATTTACAACGATCAAAAAATCGATTTCTTTTTTTCTCTCCTTAAACGGTAGAACTATATATGTAGAGCATTTTCTTAAAGTTTCTAAACAAAATTAGAAAAACTTCAAACGTTACAGCCCGTCAACGCTGTGCCTCACCGCTCGGATTCGGAGCGAGCGTGAACTTCAAACGCGCTTTTCTCAAAACTGCATTATCGAAATTGGCGTGCAGGATTACTCAAAAACTATTAAGCCGATTGGGTTGAAACTTGGTAGAAATATTGATAATATCGGTACATTCTACTTGACGAAAAATGTTTTTGAAAAATTGGAAAAAATACGACTTTTTCAATCCACATTTTACAGAAATGTTGCGTGAAATGTTGATTTTTTTTTTTTGTAAATGCGTGCCATTTTCTCAAATTTGCATTTTCTTCATTTTAATTACCGTCACATAGAAACTATACATGTTCTAACTGAAAAAATGTTTGAACTTCTTTGCAAATCAAAGTCCACGGAAAGCTAGACTGCACGCCGATTCGCAACTCCCGCGGCGACCTTGCTGTAACAGTCTGCCACAGCTCCGCCATTTTGTTGATGAATTAGTTAAAAAAAATGGTTTCGCATACTTAAATATACTATTAAAGTATACCTAAAGTTTGATAATTGAAGAATAATTATTTTAGTTTCAAAAAACCCCTCAATACTGCTTATTTTTTTGCTGTCTAAATGTATATCCCGCCTTAATATACTAAAAAGTAGAAAATAATTTTTTTTTACCAAGTCACCTGTATAGTACAGCCGTGCTGTCGCTGAAAAACCATCTAATCGGAAAAAATTAGAAGAAAGCCAGTTTTTTGACAGGTGATTATGTAGGTGCCGCGGGTGCTAAATCCAAATTTGCCTAAAAATGGGGGAGGGTTTTTTAGGGGATGAAGGGATGGGGGTGGATTGATGCCGAACTACAACCCCTACGAGGTCGGCGCCGTGAAACAAAATGTTCAGAAAAGCCCGGGCTTCAGTTTTGTCGGCAGCGCCGAAGTCGCGGTAGTCCATTTTAGGGGTGAAAAAGTGGGGTGAAATTTTGAAAAATTACTTTTAATTCTATAACTCTTTAAGATAAATTCGTACACTTTTTGTTCAAATGGGAACGTCCTTGAAAAGACGCGTCGATCGAGTATTTGATCATTACTCTCGAATAATATTTTCACCCCAGAAAAAATGTTGAAATACCAAAAAAAAATCCTTTATTGAATAACTCAAAAACAATGGATTTTTCGGGTATGGTTTAAATGTACGAAATGTAGAGGATAATTTTCTCTATATTTTCGTTTTCATGGACCGCCCTTGAATTTTGCTTTTCCCAACCCCTCTCGGGGGTTGAGAATAAAAAATGAAATTCTGGGAAAACTATTGACCGCATGAATTCGCCGCCGCGGAACAATTTGTAGCTCGAGCCATCAGCTACATTTTTGTCCACAGCTCCAAACGCGTTCTCTTTATTTTCGGTCAATAGTTTTTCCACAATTTTGAATTTTTAACTCCTGAGAGGGGTTGGAAAAAGCAAAATTCAAGGGTGGTCCATAGAAAAGAAAATATAGAGGAAATCATTCTCTACACTTCGTACTTTTAAACCATTGCCAAAAAATCGATTGTTTTTGAGTTATTCAATAAACAATTTTTTTTTTATATTTCAACCATTTTTTTGGGAGCGAAGATATTGACGGAGAGGGATGATCAAATACTCGATTGACGCGTATTTTCAAGGACTACAACGTTCCCATTTGAACAAAAAATGTATGAATTTTTCCTGGAGAGTTATCGAATTAAAACTGATTTTTCAAAATTTCACCCCACTTTTTCACCCCGAAACTGAACTTCCACGACTTCGGCGCTGTGGACAAAAATAAAGCGCGGATTTTTCTGAACATTATGTCTCCCGGCGCCGACCTCGTAGGCATTGTACTTTGGCATTAATCCACCCCCATCCCCTAAAAAAAACCCTACACCCCTATTTTTAGACACCCGCGACACTTACAAAATCACCTGTCAAAAAACTAGCCTTCTATTTTTTGCGATCCCAATATACAACACGACTGTACTAATATGTGACTATAGATAAAAGCTTGGGGCGCTCAAAATTGAGACATATAATCTTTAATTTACATGAATCCGTCGACATATCAACTGTATTTAATTTACTAGAAAACAACCTTAGATTTCTTAAATAAAAATCCTGAAACTGAGTAGAAACGTGTGATAATAATTTTGTCTCTAATTACTATTGTGCCAAATTAAATACGGTCGACGAAACTGAATTGATCAAATTTATTAAACATTTAAAAAGTTGAGCCCCCCAAGCTTTTATTTATAATTACATATGCGTGACTTGACAAAAAAAATGATTTTTTACTTTTTAGTACATTAAATGAGAGCTTGTTTTTTTAAATACTTTTTTTTACATATAAATTTTTCAGTCGACTTACAAACTCTCTCTTTTGGCGGCCGGATCGACGATAAATCTGTTGGAAAAAATTTGTCGGGGTGAGGTGCAAAATGGAATGGCGATTATCAGGCCACCGGGCCATCACGCGATGAAATCCGAGTACTGCGGCTATTGTTTCTTCAACAACGTGGCGATAGGCGCCGAAAAGATGCTGCGAAGTAACATCGCGAGGAAGATTCTCATCGTCGATTGGGACGTTCATCATGGCCAAGCTACGCAACAGATGTTCTACGACGATCCGAGGTAGAGAGAAGAAAAGAACGGAAGTTGGTTGAATTTGGGATGAAAATGTCAAATGTGCTTTCAGAGTCGTGTATTTCTCGATCCATCGCTACGAGAACGGTGAATTTTGGCCAAACCTGATGGAATCGGATTATCACTACGTAGGCGCGAACGACGGTACAGGCTACAACTTTAACGTACCGTTAAACAAGAACGGGATGACGAATGGCGATTACTTGGCTATATTCCAGCAAGTTCTTCTCCCAATGGCCTATGAGGTAAAGTCACTTATGAACACTATCCTCAATATCATAAAAACAAACGGCAATAGTGAACGCGGCATGGTAAGGCGCTACATCTACCTAGAGGTCCGAAAAAATAGCCTAATTCCGATACTTTTTCGGAAAACGGTTGGTGAAAGAGAAACGTATGTTTTTTGACACAAAGATACATATATTTAGAGCCTTAAAAAAATCACTAAAAATACAGGAAAACAACAGAAACATGCAGATGCAGATGATGAACATTTTTTCGCGACGTTCGGCCGTGGACACTCTCTGGCTTGAACGGTCCATCTGAAATCTAAAAATCAAACGGGTTATTCAAGTTAAAAATAAATACGAGTCGTTGACGATTGTCGATTTTTTACATCATTATCTCCAACAACGTGGCGACTAATTGAAACTCGAGCATACAAAATCTATGAAAGAAGTCGTAATTTTTAAGTAACTATTAAAAAATGACCGATTTAAAGAAAGTTACTCCTAAACTGGTGTCCCGCCTTGAAGTTTGAGGTATGGTGCTGCCACTACTCGCCCGGCCGACTGTTAAAAGCTGTAGCTCATCAGTTTTAGAAATACTTCAATTAAATGTTCAGGGTATACAGCTATCAGGTGATAGTTTCGAGTAAAAATATTTTTGGAAAATTCAATTTTTTGATCCATCTAGGTAGATGTAGGCCGTTAACGAAAAAAAAAAACGCTTCCTTCAAGCGGAAGCAAAAAAATGTGTCCCATTGTGAGAAACAATGTTTTTATTTGTTTAGTTTCAACCGGATCTCGTTATCGTCTCAGCTGGTTTCGATTGCGCGATTGGCTGTCCTGAGGTAAACAAACCCAAACAAACCCCTGAAAATATGTTTTTTTTTTAAATTGCATAGTTCTCACCCGATCTTGTGCTCGTATCTGCTGGTTTCGATTCGGTCCTCGGTGACGAAAAGGTTCGGCCCTTGAGAAACGATCTTCGCTCGGGAGATCGTTGCCCCACGCCACACTAATCAATTGTCTAGTGAAGATTCCGAGAATTACAAGGATTATGACGTTTCCAGGGTGAAATGGAAGTAACGCCGGGATTCTTTGCCCACCTGTTGTCTCCGCTGATGGCCCTGGCGAATGGCAGAGTCGCTGTTGTCTTGGAGGTACGTCAAGGCTCCGTGGATATATTTTTTATCCGGTATGATGAACAAACTGGGAAGTTTTCGGGGCCTGGACGAACTTTCGTAGTCACGCTCGTTTTAGAGTTCCCTAGCCGCTAGGAACCTTCGAAATTTCGTCAAAGCGTATAGAATTTTTTTAGGATATACAATTTCTATTTCAGGGCGGCTATTGCCTGGACTCGTTGTCGGAAGCCGCAGCGCTCACGCTGCGAACTCTACTGGGCGATCCGTGCCCTCCGTATCAGAATCTCCAATCACCCTCCGAAGTCATGAGGGACACAATTTTAAACGTGATTTACGCGCACAAAGCGTATTGGAAATGTTTCCAGTACCAGGAGGCCTACAGCATCAATTCGGAGTCTGACAATCACGAAGAGAACAACAGACACTTGCCCGTCGTCGTTTACAAGTATTTTCCTCTTTTCTTTTTTAACGCGGGATATACATTTGGACAGAAAGAAAATAAGCAATATTGAGGGATTTTTTAAATTAAGAAATAATTAAGTATAGGAAACAATTTTTTAAATTAATTCATCATCAAAATGGCGGAGCTGTGGCAGAGTGTTACGGCAAGGTCGATTTTTGATTTGCAAAAAAGTTCAAACATTTTTTCAGCTAGAACATGTATAGTTTCTATGTGACGGTAATTAAAATGAAGAAAATGCAAATTTGATAAAATGGCACGTATTTACAAAAAAATCAACATTTCTGTAAAATGTGGATTAAAAAGTCGTTTTTTTTTTTTTTTTTTCAAATTTTCAAAAACAATTTTCGTCGAGGAGAAGGTACCGATATTATCAATATTTCTATCAAGTTTCAACTCAACCGGCTCAATAGTTTATGACTAATCCTGCACGCCAATTTCGATAATGCAGTTTTGAGAAAAACGCGTTTGAAGTTCACGCCCGCTCCGAATCCTAGCGGTGAGGCACAGCGTTGACGGGCTACAACGTTTGAAGTTTTTCGAGTTTCGCTTTGAAACTTTGGGAAAATATTTTATATATATAGAAAAAAAAGAAATCGATTTTTTGATCGTTGTAAATGTATATCCCGCCTTAATCCATCAATGTCTCATTCTGCGCTACAAGTATGCGATTCTTATTCCTCACGGAGAGAATTCTAGACATTTTTCAAAAACGAATCGAACTTGCGTGCCTTTTGGTGATTCGTTTTTTCGGAAATGTGCTCGAAAAATTAACAATCAAAGGAATTTGGTTAATTCAGAAAGGTTCTATTTCCCAATTATTGTGAATAACGAGCGTGAAATAATGTTGAATCGTAGGGGTGACGAGACGAAGCCAAGTCACTACGAGACTCGCGATTGCTATCCCGTGCAGAGCGAGACTGTTCTCAGACATCTGAAGAATCGGCTGAACGCTTTGAAAAAAGGTAATCATTATTGTCAATAATAATGGGACAAGCGAGACTTATTATCACGCTTGCTGGATAAGGAGTTTGTTATTCACCTTCGTAACCTCCAACTTTAAAACACTCAATTATTCCGATAGATCTAAAGTTGTTTGCATCAATAATCAATGATAATCTACGTACAATCTTGCCGATTTGCATCCCAATTAAGGCGGAAGCCTGAATTAGATGGTCCAAAAATAAAGCATTTTTTCGGGAATTTTTTTAGAAAGGAAAAAAACAAATGAGCCCATGAAACATTGAGGTATCTTTTCATGTATATTTGAAATGTAAAAAAAATGTTTCAACGTGAAACAATGAATGATTGCATATTTATCAGTGTATTCCTTGTGCGTCTTGCCACTGCAGTCCCCAATCGCGGGAAAGATGCGGCTCGTAATTCTTGACCGAAACAAAAAAAGTCAATAAAATTTTCAATTGTCATATATTTTTCTTCTGGCTGAATTAAGAAAAAGCTGAAAAAATCGTGAAATTATAACTTTTCTCAGGTTTGAAAAAAAATGTGTTAAAAAAAAACACTAACGTGCTATAAAAATTATTTAAAAATACTTTTCAACGACTTTATTTTATTCACTTAGAAGAGATTTTTATATTGGAAAAAATAAACTTCTGTTTGATTCACTAGGTCGTTTAGTTTTTTGTTATCGCGCCCGTCAATTTGGAAAAATCGTGAAAATGAAAACTGGAGAAAACGCGCTTTAAAGTTTTTAATAAGAGGAAATATCAGTATCAAATATCAATCGCTTCTCTGCTTTTGATCTTGTATCCTCGAAAATATTAACAATTCGCCTCTGTCACTTTGTAAATATATTCTTAGATAGTTTATCTATCAATTTCAGCAATTAAAAAAAAACGATTTTTCAGTCTTCCTAATTCAGGCTCCGGCCTTAAGGGGTTTGGCTACTGTGTCGACCCAAAAATCAGAGATATTGAAAAAAAAAAATTTTGAAGAAATAAGTAAGATGATTGAAAAATCGTTTGGACATTTATTTGTATGTACTGCCGGTCAAAAGTTTTCGGACACTTCAGATAATTACAACACTTCCGATCACTGGATAATTGCCAAATAATTTTAGACTAATATAATTCATTTACTTAGTATCTTCGTAATATCTTCTCTATGTAAGGAATTATATTATTTTAATATTATTTTGCGATTATCCAAAGTGATCAAAAGTTTTGACCGATAGTCTACATTAACAAAGTCATGTACCAAATTTCATTTAAAAAAATATTAACGATTAAAGAAGTAATGCACAATCTCGTGAAGGGCTTTTGAACGTGAGAGGCTCAACAATGTACTTGATTTTGGCCACCCGGTTGATCTGAATCATAACAAGCGAATTTTTTTTTCTTAAAAGACATAATATTGGCTGTAAGACTTATTTTCTTTGAAAAAATAATATTGGAGTACAATATTTGACCGAGCTTCTTTTGCTATCGTGTTTCAATCACCAAAAATGAATTCGGAATTTTTTTCCAACAAAAATTGACATTATTGTTAATAACTAATGAAAAAAAAATGTTAAGAAGAAAAACGTCGGTCAAGCCTAAACTACTATTACACTGGATAGGTGTACCAAATTTCAAGACAATCCGTTCATTAGATGTCGAAAAATCGTGTACACTGTTTTGAGGTGCATAGTTTCGAAAAAAAACGCGTTTAAAGTTTTCAATCTGCGATTCCTGCACCACGTGTTGGACCTCCCTCTTCAATATTCACAGTAGCCTAACCCATTAACAGCGATTAATGTATACAATTTTTCCTCCAAGAGCCAATTAAACCCAAATTGCAAAACTACGCTTTTCGTTCGCAGTGACGAATTTGAGTAAAGCACCGAGTCGCGTCTCGATAGTCTACGACGAGCGAATGCTTAAGCACCGTGACACAACGGACGCTTCTCATCCGGAAAAGCCCGATCGAATTTCCAGTATATTCGCGAAGCACGAGGAGTACCAGTTGCTGAATCGCTGTCACGTGTTGAAGGGACGGGAGGCGACAGAGGAAGAATTGCTGCTGGCTCACACGGCCAGTCACGTGAACGACATGAGGCAAACTTGCTCAGCCAAGCCCGGCGAATTGAGAAAAAAGGGTGGCAAAATGAATTCGGTGTTTCTTCACGCGGACACGTGGAGCAGCGCGTGCGTCGCGGTCGGCTCGGTACTGCGAGTTGTAGACGGCGTTTTGAACGGCGAGAGTCAGTCGGGGGTGGCGATCGTGAGGCCACCCGGTCATCACGCTGACGACGAGACTGCCTGCGGCTTTTGCATCTTCAACAATATTGCCGTCGCTGCCAGATACGCGACGCAATTTCATCATCTGAAGAGGCAAGCCCATTTTCACCGACTACAATTTTCTTCTCTTATTACTAGCGTCCCTTCGTACGTCCTTGCACTCGTTCCACAATGCACCGCCCCTCCACTGTGATATTCCAGAAGTGATGACGTGTCGTAAATTTCTAAAATTTACACGCTTCTTTCGATTAAGGTATTAGGTGCACAAATAAGTTTTAGGACAGTTTTCAAAAAATTCAAGATTTATTAAAAAAGAAGTAAAACACAGTTATTCATCGAAGTAATCTCCATCGCACTGAATGACCTTCAGCCATCTCTCAGGTAACTCGCGGATGCTTTTCGCGAAGAAACTTTCGTCTTGCGAGGTGAGAAATTTAGCGACCCATTTTTCCACTTCTTCAAATGTTTTGAATCGCATGTCAGACAAATCGTTCTGCATTTTCTGGAATAAATGATAATCGGACGGGGCTAAGTCTGGTGAATACGCCGGGTGTGGTACAGCTTCCCATCCAAGCGCTAGTAACGTATCCTTGACCGGTTTACCCACATGAGGCCGCGCGTTGTCATGGAGCAGTTTTACTGGACGTTTTCCTTTACCAGAAAATGGACGTTTCTTCTCAATTTCTTGATTCACTTGCATCAATTGATGACAATAGCGATCGGTAGTAACTGTTTGACCAGGTTTGAGAAGTTCATAATACAGTACGCTTTTCATATCCCACCATATGCACAGCATGACTTTGTTACAATGAACATTGCGCTTTGGCGTGGATGTTGTCGGCTCGCCGGGGTCAACCCAATGATATTTGCGTTTTGGATTATCAAAATAAATCCACTTTTCATCGCCGGTCACAATTTTCCACAAGAAAGACTTTCTATGTTGCTTGTTGTAAAGACTCATACAAATGTTAAGACGGCTGCTTTTATTTTCTTGAGTCAGAAAGTGTGGTACCCACTTTGTTCCTTTTCGAATCTTACCCATTGCTTTTAAACGATAAGAAACAGTTTGTTGAGTTACTCCAAGCTGTTCCGAAAGTTGTTTCTCCGTCTGACAAGAGTTTTCATCCAGCAATGCTTGCAGTTCCTGATCGTCCACCTTTACAGGAGGCCCCGTGCGTTCACGGTCACTAACGTCGAAATCACCTTCTTTGAATCGCTTATACCAATACTCCCATGTACTTTTAGATACAATGTTGTCTCCAAGAACAGAACATATCGATTCACACGCTTTCCTAACACTTTTTCCTTGATGGAATTCATAGCGAATGCAGTGTCTAATAAATAGCTTATCGGTCTGCATGTTTAATTTACAGAATTTATAGGTTATGTTTATGACTCCTTTACGTTTCGATACTACATATCAAGCGCCATCTATGATAAGTGAGCGGGAACTTTGAATTAATTTAGAATAGCTGTTATGATACAAAATCGAAGTGTCCTAAAACTTATTTGTACACCTAATAGTTCTGTAGTTTTGGTAAAATCTTAGGAATTGGCTGAAATCTACGTATGGTGTAGATATGACGATTGATTCACCGTTTAGTTCATGAGATAATTACATTTGGGTTGACAATTCACGCTTTTTTTATTTATATAAAATATGTCACGAAAGACGGATCGTAGGAAGCTCAACGCTATGACTGCAGTAAAATCGCGCTGTTGCCACGATTACAGCGCCGCTCTCTATACGAGTATGAGACCTATCTATGCATGAGGTGCGAATGTGTAGGACATATAGAGGGTACAAGCTCTGTCAAAAATTTACAACCAACAGCATCGTATAGGCATTGGATGTTGCTATACGCTTCGACCGAAACTTTTGACTCATACGTGTACCTACAGAACTACCTTAAGAAAAAAAAAAAAACCCAAAAAGCCTCTCGCCGACGAGACTCCATTCTCGTGACGGTACTATCCCGAATCGGAGTCTACTTTTTCCAATTGTACCGATCATTTCACAACGCTAACTTGTCATTTTCGTGAACCAGAGTCTTGATCGTCGACTGGGACATTCATCACGGCAACGGAACCCAGACTATTCTCGCGGACGATCCCAAAATTCTGTATGTCTCGATTCATCGATACGACAACGCCGGCTTCTTTCCAAATTCCAAGGAAGCGAATTATACGTTCGTCGGCACCGGCCCGGGCGAAGGTTACACCGTCAATATACCTTGGAACCGGGTAGGAAAATTCATACCCTCATAAAACGTTCCACCAGTATTAAGGGCGGGGTAAAGTTAATTCGGCGAAAAAAGGCATGTTTTTAAGATTTTTTTTGGCCTAACGAATCGTGTTCGTTTATTGAAAAATTTACATATAATAAAGTAACATTTGAACAACATTCTCCTAAATTTGCATTGCAAAATATTCAAAATTGAGCGAGTGAAAATTAAACCCCGGAGGCGCCTCGAAAAAAAGTTGGTTTGCGGTGTGCACCATAACTCGCAACAGAATCATCTGAAACAAAAAAATCAAAATGCATTTGTTAAAGGAGATGTTTCTCGAGGTAATGACGGGAGAATTTTTTTTTTTTTTTTTTCGATTTTTCGATTTTTCGTAGGTCTTGGGAGCCAAAAACCCGATTTTCGCTAAAAAAAAATCGGCTAATTTGTTGTTGAAAAATTAGTAATTATTAAAAAAAACAAAAAAGCTCTCGACAATACCTGGTGAATTATGTGAAGTACTGTGCAAAATTTCAAAGCGATTGGTCCAGTAGATTTTGAGTTATCGTGCACACGGACTTCAAATATGACAAGTCTCAGAAAAACGGTTTGAAAAACGCAGAAGAGTTTGGTCGCTTAGCGCTCATTGCCCATAAGTTTGAGAACACTTCTCGATTGCATAAAAATCTGAGAAAATTCATGCGTATTAAAGGTACTCAAAAGATTAATTTTGCATAATAATAATTCCAAAATGTTATTAACAAAATGATGAAAAAAAAAATTAGTCAACAAATTGCCCCGCAACCCAATTTTTTTTCGTGATTCGTTCATTTTTCTGAATACGTATGAATTTTTTCAGATTTTTCAATTATCTTTAAATTTTTAGAAATTCAAAATAAAACTCGATAATTTTCTTATACTCACTCAAAGTCGTCGATGCCAGGTCCGTAGAGCAAAAGGCTTCCATCAAGATGATCGAGAACATCTTTTTGCGTTTGTCTACGCAAAACTCTTTCTTCTTTACTGTCGTGCCCCGCTTGTTCCTCTGCTCTACTAATTCGCAAATCGTCAACTTGCGTATACTATGTAATGTGTATACTAATATACACCATGCCTCGAATATACATAACGGGACCGGAACAGGCCCGTTTATCAAGAAATTTATTCGGGGTCGAAAAATACAATAGCGCGCCGCGCAGCTGCCGCCCAGGTATAAAACCCGGCATGGAGCAATAGACGCTCAAATACTCATAACTTCGTCAATTTTACTCCGATCGACTTGCAATTTTAACACAATATTCTTGATATATTATGCATTCATTTGAAAAAAAAATTTAAATGAAAAAAAAATTTAATACTTTACCCCGCCCTTAAGGGAGGCGAGGAAAAATGCTGGTTATCGTGATTTTTTTTTTAAAGGAAAGATTTAAGGGGCTATACCAGTGTGAACGCTGAAAATTTGGGTGATTTTCGGGATTTTTTTTTAAGAAAAGTACTCTATTATGTGTTTCGGAAAATTAAGAATATATTTGGCTATATTTGACCTATATTACATAATTTTTTCATAGAAAAATATTGAGATCCAAGCGACTTATGCACTGCCTTTGGAGGCGCAAAAAAAAAGTTCCTCCACTGCTGACGTGATTCCGGCCGATTGAGTAGCTGATACCGAAAAAGGAAAATATGTCGTTAAACTGGAAGGTATTGCCTGTACAATGACGTAGTTTTCTTGCCTATAAAATGGTCTTTTTTTTCAATGCCACATCGTCAATTTTTATCCAATCAAAAATAGCCTACGTCATTGTAGAGTAAATATATTCAAGAGTACTCAGTTCAAATTTCACGTCAATCGGATTGTAACCCTTTGAGTTACAATGTCAGCAAATTTGAAAAATCTCATTTCGAGAAAAACGCGTCTAAAGATTTAACTATCGATTTTTGCAAGGTAAAATAATAGAGATACGGCCTTGAAATGTTTACAGGATGTTCTCGAAAGTATAAACTGTCGAAAAAGGCCCAAAAAATCGATTTTATGAAAGTGTCGCACTGGTATAGCCCCTTAACTATATTTGAGATGTAGGGTATGATTTATTAATATTTTTGGTTGTTACATGGTATGTTTATTTATTGATCTTTATATATGGTTATTAATATTTAAACAAAGGTATCTCCCCCCTCAAGGTATGCTTTTCACGAATCCGAATATTTAACAATTACCTGATTTTCGTCTAATCGAGTAAAATATATCCCAGTGAAAAGGTAAAATTCCAAGCCAAGTCAACGAACTTTTTACGAAAAATGACGACTCTAAAAATCGTCTATTTTTGACGGCACTTTATGGAAATGACACGCTGGCCACATTTCTATCTAATAATTTATGCACCAAGTAAATCTAGATACCGGCTATAAACTGCTCACGCGTGTAAAAAATTCTAAAGATTCTGTAACGACAATAAAAACCGGGATCGCCGAATGTTTAAAGAAAATATTAATGATAAAACTTCGAAAATCGTTACTAGCAGAAGAATTTTCCTAGCCGCGACTTTTCAAAGAAAATGTAAAAATGTCTAAATCTACTAAATTTGGGCGAAATGTTTTATTCCAGTTTATCTTTGGGTATGATACCCAACTGATTGAGATTCATTTTTATTAAGCGCCACTGTAATTTACCAATAATTCGAAACGGCCCTTAAGGTAAATGTCCCAATTATTGAACAGGTTTCAATTATTGAACACTATCTTGTATTCTAATTATTTCTCATTCACCTGCATGCATTTACTTATTTATAAAATTTCATTACATATATGGAACTTTTAGCTATCGAAATGTTACCTTACTTGTGCAAAAAAAGCTTTAATTAATAGAGAAAAAAATTATTTAATCAGCAACGGTGACTCGTTTTGACGTCTCGTGGTAACTGCTTATCGTCTTTGCTAAGACGCGCCGCTTCATGCGTAAGGGCATAAAAAATTCAAAAACTGTCGCATCTCAAAAAGTAAAGGCGTTTCAGGTTCCTCAAAAAATTTCTTACAAATAACAATTTTTATGAAAAAACTTTATTTAATTATTTGTTAAAAAATACGGTGTTCGATCATTGGGACATAGAAAATGCAGTGTGTCCCAATTATTGAACACTCGAATTCTCCAAGTTGGCGTCATTAAACCCATCAAAACATCGAGACAGTTAACGTGTGACAGATCGTGTGAATCGGATTTATTCAAACAAAAACTGTAAGTTCCTGAATAAACTTACCTCTATTCTTTTAATAATAACTCTAAGATCGTCAAATATATTTTTCATTTGTATTTTCGTGCAATAAACATAAAAAGGAAAGTAAAAAGAGAATATAACCTAAATGTAACCTAAAAATACGAATTTACTGTTCAATATTTTTTGCTCTCCGATATTTCAGGGAGCCAAGCTGCGACAAAATCAAACAAAAACAGAATATGAAAACGAGGAAGCTGAAAAGAAAAATAAAATAAAGTTCGAGTTGAAAAGCAAAAATAAACCAAATGCGAATGAACCAAAAACCTGTCAAAAGAGACTAAATATATATTTTTGTATTTTTACATGATTAACAAAAGATTATTTAAGTGTTTCATTTTGCTTTTATTTCTCAATATTGTACCCAAAATAATATTTTTAGAACGGAAAAAGAATTCTCGAGAGTGTTCAATAACTGGGACATGCCTGTTCAATATTAGGGACATAGGCACTTCCAGTGTTCAATAATTGGGACATTTGCATTCTTCACATTGTTATTCTTTTTTTTTTTCATTTGAAATCATTTAAAAATAATTTAAAGGGTGATTTTTCGAAAGTAAAAATATCAAAGTATCATTTGAACCTGAAAGCGATGGTTTTTTCTTGATTTTATATTTTTTTCTCACCGAATTCAATCCTCCAGATCCTTAGCTGTTCAATAATTGGGACATTTACCTTACGCCCCCACAAAATATGGCCCTCCGTGAAGGAAATACCTTAATTAAAGTCACTGTGAAATAATGAGTTGCTGAACATTTTTCGAAATTCAAAGAATCTCACGTGTCAAATATTAATAACGATCAGTGTCTGTGAAATACGGTGATTGTTCAAGAAATTGATTTTGATTTGCATGGATACGCCAAACTCCAAAAGTACATTTCATTTCAACATTTCAATTGTTTGCGTACTCACGAGGCTACGGAATCCGGCCGTTTTGTATTTCAGAAACGAATGGGGGACGCGGAATACATCGCGGCTTTCCAGCAGATCGTCATGCCGATCGCTTATCAATTCAATCCCGAATTGGTGCTGATATCCGCGGGCTTCGACGCCTGCGTTGGCGATCCGCTCGGTGGTAAGCTCGATCGTTTTTGACGAAATCTCCATGGAGACTAGACTAGACTGTGGTTGCGAAATTTGTAATGAAAAAGTAATGCATCATTCATTAATTTCAAATAGGTAGTGAACAAATATTTCATTACATTACATTACATTCAGTAAGGCAAACAAAAAATCCATTACTCATTACATTATATTTTGTAATGAAAACAATTTCCGTTACTCATTACATTGGATTTTGTAATGTAAAAAATGTTCATTACTCATTACATTATATTTTGTATTGTAAAAAATTCTATTACTCATGACATTACATTTTGTAATGTGAAACATTTTCATTACAAAATGCAATGTAATGTGTAATGACAAAAAAATTCATTACATATTGTAGTGGGTAATGAATTTGTTTTCATTGCAAAATGTAAAGTAATGAGTAATGAAAACGCTAATGCATTACAGAAAGTAATGCATTATTTGCAACCCTGGTCCAAACTTGGCCTTAGGCGTGATATACATTTGGACTGGAAGAAAATTGAGCAGTTTTGAGGGATTTAAAAAAATAAGAGATACTGATTCTACATTTATCAAACTGTAGGTATACAATCAATCAATAGAGTTTTATTTGCATAACTTTAAAAAAGTTTTTCACAAAACTTATACAATGTCAGAAAATATATATAAACAAATCTTAAAATCTCTGCCGTTTCATCTTTATCCATAAATCTGTATACCTTACATCTGCTCACCACTCGCCTAAAGACCCATTTATTCTTCCCCTTGCTCAGTCTCTCATTCGAAACTCCTTTTACCCCACGCTTTCTCAATCTCCCTGAAATATGCACAAATCCCTTTCTGTATTTTTCCTCCCAACATTACTTCCCCAATAATCGCCACTTCATCAATTCCTTTCAGCCATTCCTCCACGCCTTTTCTCGCATTTTCCGTCACCATCTCTCTGCTTTTTTCACACAACAATAAATGCTCAAACTGTAGGTATACTTTAATAGTATATTTAAGTGTACAAAACAATTTTTTTAAATTAACTTATCAAAATGGCGGATCTGCGGCAGAGAGTTGCGAATCGGCGTGCAGTCTAACTTCCCGTAGACCGAATTACATAAAAATTTAAAAACTTTAAAAATTAAAAAAATTTAAAAATTTAAAAATTAAAAATTTTGTTTCAGTCAGAACATCTATAGTTTCTATCTGGCAGTAATTAAATTGAAGAAATGCAAATTTAAAATAATGGCACGCAATCACAACAAAAATCAACATTTCACGCAAAATTTGTATAAAATTTGGATTCAAAAAGTAGTTTGTTCTTTCTATTTTTTTCAAACACGATTTTTCCAAGTAGACGGTAGCAATATTATCGATATTTCTACTAAATTTCAACTAAATCGGCGTAGTAGTTTTTGAGTAATCCTGCATGTCAATTTCAAAAATGCAGTTTCGAGAAAAACGCGTTTGAAGTGTACACAGAATTTGAATTAAATAGCACTAGGTACTTGCGGTACCCAATTACCTAAGTAATCCATTACGAAGTAATTGAATTATCAATTACAGCAATAATTGTAATTGCTCGTTAATTTACTTACTTCTTGCCCATGTCTGCCTGTCCCTCTGCGCTCTCGTTTCTACGAGGCACAGCGTTGATGGGCTGTAAAGTTTGAAGTTTTTAGCTTCGAAACTTTCGAAAATATTCCACACATACAGGGTGTCCCCCTCATCTCTGCCACCCGAAATAACTCGTTAATTATCGACGTCACAAAAAAATATTCCAGACAAAAGTTGTACGGTGTGAAAGGGGCCATCAAACGCGACCATTTTTTTTATTTCGGTGGAGGCGCTGACGCACAGTGAAAATCACTTCCACTTTTTCGAATGGAATGGTACATTTTTTTTCAACCATCTTGTGGAGCACCTCGAGCCGCGTAAAAAACATTAGGGGGTCAAAGTCGTTCAAGGTCATTCCAGGTCAGTATCGATGATACAAATCGAAATATCTCGGATCACTACCAAATATTTGGTAGTGATCAATGTTGCCAGTTTAGTACAATTGTACTAAATCTGGTACGTTTACAAAGTATTTAGTACGTCAGTACGCCTTTCGTAAATTTATCACGTGTTTCATTATTTCGGTACCGTAATGAGAAAAAAAAACTCAAACATTGGTGAAAACCATGAAAAACATTAATGACCGCCAATTTAGTACGAAAATTCAAAAGTTGTTTCGGTTTGACGCTGCCGTCTGGTACCAAACGATAGCTCACTCTGGGCAACACTGGTAGCGATCCGAGATATTTAGATTTGTATTGCATTTTAATAGGTGACCTTGAATGACCTTGAACGACTTTGACCCGCTAATGTTTTTCATGCGGCTTGAGGTGCTTCACAAGATGGTTGAAAAAGAAATGTACCATTCCATTTTTGCAAGTGGAGGTGACCTTCACTGTGCGTTAGCGCCTCCAGCGAAATGAAACAAAAATTGGTCGCGTTTGATGGTCCCGTACAACTTTTGTCTCGAACATTTTTTCGTGACGTCGATAATTACCGAGTTATTTCGGGTAGCAGAGATAAAAGGGACGCCCTGTATACTTCTATCGTAAAATGTTTCAAAACATCGATTTTTTTTATCGTGTAAATGTATATACCGCCTTTATAACGCGTGTTGCCGAATTTTCGAGAAAGAGGGCGACGTGGTCGTCGACCGTGTCTAGTCTCCAAGGCAATCACGATCGCACGTATGACGTTTTGATTTACTCTTCACTCGGATGGTCAGTTGTCTCAAATTTTGTTGATTTTCCGCTGCGTCAAAAGGTTACAACGTATCGCCGGAAGCTTACGGACACTTGACGCACTGGTTGTCGTCATTGGCGAACGGACGCGTCGTAATAGCGCTGGAGGGTGGTTACAACGTGAATTCGATCTCGTACGCGATGACGATGTGTACGAAGGCGCTTCTGGGCGATCCGATGCCGCCACTCGGGCCTTATCAACCACCGTGTCCGAGTGCAATCACGACAATACAAAATGTTCTCAAAGTTCAAAAGCAATACTGGCCAAATTTGTCGTTTCAAGTGGCACTGCCCAGAGAAAATGTTTTGCCCGAGGCGCGAATTACGAGGGCCGAAAAAGGCGTCGATCTCGCGAGTCCGCTGCCCGAGACGAAAATCGCCTTCGACGAAATTGAGAATGAAAAAATTGAGATAAGCATGCGGGAACGACAGCGCTTGGAGACCATTACGGCCGAAGAGATGGTCGAGCTGCAGAGGGAGATCGAGAGAATGGCGATAGTCGGGGCCACTAAGGAGTGCGTTAATCCGAGTCAGAAGAATTTGAACGACGGAAAACACGGTGAGGGCGCCGGTCCAAGCGGGGACGGACAAAACGAGGAACAAGGGGAAGCTGCCGGAGGTGCAACGAACGCGAGCTTGCTCGATTATCTCTCCGACAATATGCAGGTAAGTTTCCGTTGCCACTCGGAACCCTGGTCAATATTCTTTTATGACCTTTTGACATAGCAGAGTCCCCTACTTCCCGCTCTTTATTCTCGCACCCCTTTGGCTTACGAATTCCTAATAATTCACACTGTAAAACAATGACATTTGAAAGAAAAAAGAAAAACGCTCTTTAATTTGACACTATTTTGTGCTATATTTTCGGCACGGAAAAATGTCACATGTCAAAATTGATAATTACCAGTGTTTGAAAAATACTGGCGCTCAAGGAGTGAACCTACTCTAGAGGAACGAAAAATAGGTGGAACTTCAAGAATTTTTTGGGCTCAAAGTAAATGAAATATATATGAGGCGGTCCATGTCAATTCTGCCAGTAGAAAAAAAATCCACAAATAATTTTGAAAAATCGAGTTACTTTATTGAAAAATATTCACCGAGTGTCGAAATATAAAAAAAAATCTGACGTTTTTTCTCGTTGATTGCCATTTTTTTTAAACCTTTTTCCATTCAAATGGCTGTATCTTTGGCAGGATTTGACGTATTTACATTCGTAAAAAACGAAAATGTGCGTCTTTTCATGGCCTTCCAGAAATTTAATTTAGATTTCATTGAGCAAGTCGAACGTCCGTTTCAGGGCAAAATATGCAAAAATATTTGTTTTCTCAAGGAAAGACACAATTTTTTTTTTTTTAATTTCCCGAATTTTTTAATTTTCCCGAAAAAACGGATTTTTGGTATTTTTCATATTATGGGATTCCTAAACACCGTGAAATAACAGCTATTTTTTTTAATTTTTTATTAATATTCGATTGAAGAGTTTGGAGTACTCGCTGTATGTTTATCAGGTTTTTATATTTATATGACATACATATGACATATATGTCATATGTATTTCAAAAACCTGGTAAACATACAGCGACAAAACAAAACGGATTTTTGGTATTTTTTATATTAGGGGATTCCTAAACACCGTGAAGTAACAGTTATTGTTTTTATTTATTTTTTAAAAATAATATTCGATTAAAGTATTTACTTAACAGATGTATTTTCAAAATCTGGTAAACATACAGCGAGTGCTCCACACTCTTCAATCGAATATTACTTTTAAAAATTAATTTAAAAAAATCACTGTTACTTCACGGTGTATAGGAATCCCATAATAGAAAAAATACCAAAAATCCGTTTTTCGTATTCACAATTCGGGGAAATAAAAAAAAATAATAACGAGTGACTTTCTTTGGAAAACAAATATTTTTGCATATTTTGGCCTGGAACGTACGTTCGACTTGCTCAATAAAATCTAAATTAACTTGTTTCTGGAAGGCCATAAAAAGACGCACATTTTCATTTTTTACGAATGTAAATATGTTAAATCCTGCCAAAGATACAGCCATTTGAATGGAAAAATGTTAAAAAACGATAATCAACACGAAAAAATGTCAGAATTTTTTTTTTTATTTCGACACTCGGTGAATATTATTCAAAAAAGTAACTCGATTTTTCAAAATTATTTGTGGATTTTTTTTTTACTGGCTGAAGTGACATGGATCGCCTCATATTGGAAGCATTTTATTGCACATGTCTGGAAACGTATGAAGCTATTAAGGGGTTAGGCTAGTGAGATGGGTTGAAAATCAGGGTTATTAGAAAAAATTAATCCCAAACGAATAAGCAAGATGATCGAAAAATTGTTTGGACATTTATTCGTATTTATATTAACAAAGTTGTGTACCGAATTTCATTGAAAAGTATAAATAAATAAAGAAATCATAAACAATTTCGTGAATCCGTTCGGTTGATCTGAACCAAAAAAAAAACAAGTTTTTTTCTTAAAATAGATCATATTGGCTTGACTTGACTTGACCAAGTTTTTTTGTTATCTTATGTCAATAATAAAAAATAATTTGATTTCTTTCGACGAAAAATTACAGTATTGTTAATAACTAATAAAAAACGAATGTTAAGAAGAAAAAAAGTCGGTCAAGAGTAAACTACTATTAAACTGAATAAGTGTACCAAATTTGGAGTCAATCCGTTGAGATTAGATATCGAGAAATCGTGTACACCATATTGAAAACCATCCTATCGCAATCATAAGTTTACCTTCAATCTGCGATTGGGCACCATATGTTGGATGCTCTTGAATTTCAGTTACTTCAAACAACGAACGATTTTTTTCAATTTTCGCAGTATCCTAACCCCTTGAAGAACGCCAATGAAGAGTATTTTGAAAGCATGTTATTGTACGTGTCTCAAAGTGCATAAAGCCGTCAAAAAAAGTTTTCCAGCAAAGTGGCGACGCTTGAGCCTCTCAAGTGTAAATATTTTTGCGCCAATATTGAATTCGAACAAAAAAACAAATTTTTTTCATTATCTGCATGAGAACAGAAGGTGAAATACGTAGGGGCCTTTTCAAATATCGTTTTTCATACAACTGCCTATCGAGCTTCGATGCATCGGACACGCAATTGACCAGATCTCTTTTCCGTCTAATTCTGAATTCTCTATTTATCATACTGAGATATCCTCCATAAAGTAATTCCTTTGTACATTAGTAAAGTAACATCTAAGAGGCTACATCTACCTAGAGCCCCCCAAAAAATGGCCGAATCCGATTTTTTCTCGAAAAACGGTTAGTGAAAAAGGAACGAATTTTCTAGCACAAATCTACATATATTCATTTCAGAGACCTCTGAAAAAAATACAGAAAAACAACTAAAACATGGTAGATGATAAAATTTGTTTCCCCGCGTTTGGCGGTGGACACTCTCCAGCTCAAACGGTCCATCCGAAATCTAGAAACGAAATGGGTTATTCAAGTTAACAATAAATACCAGTCATTGACGATCAACGATTTTTAAAATAATTTTTTTAACAACCCGGCGACGTATTGAAACTCGAGCATACAAAATTCATGAAAAAAGTCGTAATTTTTACGCAAGTATTATAAAATGAAGTTGGTTTTTGTAAAAGTGAGCTCATCAACGCCCTGAAAAATGTTTCTCAGGCGCTGGTCCAGGGTGAAATGTTCGCGGTGGTACCGCTGAGGGACTGTCCTCACCTCGACACCGTCGCGGACGTGCCGCGAAACGGTATAGACGTGCAAGACCCTTGCCAAGAGTGCGGCAGCACAGCTGAGAATTGGATATGTCTGAGATGTTACACGGTTCATTGTGCCCGAAGTGTCAATCAACACGCGATTACCCACGGACAAATGTTCGAACATCCGTTGACTTTGAGCTTCAGCGATCTCTCAGTCTGGTGTTACGGTTGCGAGGCTTACATCGATAATCCGGTGAGAAAGGCCATGGTTGTTACGCATTATGGACGCGGAAATTCCCTGACTTTTCCAGACTTTCCACACAAATTCTTCACATATTCCAGAGAGATTGGGGTCAATTGAAGAACATAATTTTTTTTAAGATCAAATATATGAAAATGTTGACTATTAAAATAAGTTTTGAAAATACTGAAATTCGAAAAATAATTCAAACACTGTAAAGTAAAAAAAATACATTAAAAGCAAATACAGAACCTGTTCTTTAATATAAAGAAAATTTTGCATATCGTCGTTGATATTGCAAAACGTTCTGTCTTTGTGACGATTATGTTTAAAATTTGAATACTGAACGCATTCGTGAAACCCTCGATGTCAATAACCAATCAGAACGCTTTATTCAGTTGATGCAATACGTCACCAACCTGCAACTTTTCGATTTTGCAATAAGTTTTTTGGCTCTCGTCTAATGTTGTCCGAAAATCACATAGAACGAATGACAACATCAACGACGACATGCGTAACAGCCACGAAGGCGTAATAAGGGTCTATACCAGTATGAACGCTGAAAATTTGCGTGATGTTCGGGAATTTTTTGGAAAAAACGTACTGAATTAAATGTTTCGGAAAATTAAGAATATATTTCGCTATATGTGACCTATATTACATAATTTTTTCATAGAAAAATATTGAGATCCAAGCGACTTATGCGCTGCTTTCGGAGGCGCAAAAAAAAAGTTCCTCCACTGCTGACATGATACCGGCCGATTGAGTAGCTGATACCGAAAAAGGAAAAAATGTCGTTAAACTGGAAGGTATTTCCTGTACAAAGACGTAGCATTTTCGAAAAATATCAAAATCTAACAAAATGGCGTAGTTATGAAAAAAGTCTGTTTTCTTGCCTATAAAATGGTCGTTTTTTTTCAATGCCAAATCGTCAATTTTTATCCAATCAAAAATATCCTACGTCATTGTAGAGTAAATATATTCAAAAGTACTCAGTTCAAATTTCAACTCAATCGAATAACTGCTCTTTGAGTTACAATGCCAGCAAATTTGAAAAATCTCATTTAGAGAAAAACGCCTTTAAAGATTTAACTATCGATTTTTGCAAGATAAAATGATAGAGATACGGCCTTGAAATTTTCAAGGGATATTCTTGAAA
Organism: Ophion obscuratus; assembly: GCA_964007375.1. Classification (NCBI taxonomy): domain Eukaryota; kingdom Metazoa; phylum Arthropoda; class Insecta; order Hymenoptera; family Ichneumonidae; genus Ophion; species Ophion obscuratus. Next base: position 11,693,321 of record OZ023319.1, read on the forward strand.
GTATAAACTGTCGAAAAAAGGAAAGAAAATCGATTTTTCGAAAGTGTCACACTGCTGTAGCCCCTTAATATCCGAAATTCTGGACGCAACAATGCGCTCATACTTTTCATCAAAACCAGGAAATAATATTTGAATACCCGACTTGCATGAATTTGGATTTGTATTTTCCAATCGGCCCGTTTCAACTCGTGCCCAATCTCTCGCCACGACAACAACCGTGTTTTATCCTATTTATTCGAACGTCTGCGACATTATCATCATTTTTGTTATTTTTGTTTCAGCGTCTCTTCGCTGCGCGAAACGCGGCACATTTGAGCAAATTTAATCACGAGCTACCCTGGACGTACGACGAAGACTCGGCGCGTGCGAGAGAGTAAGACGGACAATTCGTTATCTCAAATATTTGTACACGTAATATACATACATACATTTATAAATATACATATATACACATACAGACACACACAGCAAAGTTGTATATTCTTTTTACAATGTACAGCCGAATATGCCACTATAGATGAAGATATTGATAAATATTTATTTTATCGAAGCTTCGATAGCTTGTGACACTATTCTCTCTCTCTCTCTCTCTCTCTCTCTCTCTCTCTCTCTCTCTCTCTCTCTCTCTCTCTCTCTCTCTCTCTCTCTCTCTCTCTCTCTCTCTCTCTCTCTCCTCTCTTTCTCTCTCTTATGGGCCTAGTGCATGTGTAAAGAACGAGTAAAAAATAAAATTGCCCGACGACTTTCGTTCGGTTTATTTAATTTGTTCGATTTTTTCCCGCGTATTTTTCGGGTCCGAGATTTTAGTTTTATTTTACATTATATATATATATATATATATATATATATATATATTCAAAGGAATGCAAGATGTACTTCTAGTTATTACCTAATTACACGTGTACGATAATATTAATATTCATAATAAATATCTTTTTTCCTACACATATATATGTATATATATATCTACGAACAATCGCTGAAGCTGTTTATCAAAGTAACCGCGAAGTGGACGACCGAAAAAAGTATCACCATAAGTGCAGGCATTTTCTTTCTTCGTTTTGCGTGAAATAACAATATTGCTGTCGGCGATAAGGCAAGAAATTGATTCTCCATACTCTTCCGTTCTGCGATTCGTATACTTTCCATTTTTTTTTACTTCTCTCTTCGATCTCGCTACGTGAGTAGATTTCCCGGTTGAACAATCTCTATCCTCAGGAGTACGAGACCAAAGCTGTAAAGAAATTTGTAGACGTTGCTGGAGGCATTTTCGACGAAGTTCGCGAAAGACGCTTCGGTATCGGCGATACCGACGGCATCGCACAACTTGTCGATGTACGGTAACTTTTCCGTACTGACGTGGAGATAAAAAGCTTCGATTCTACGATAATCGATGTGGCTCCAATCATTCAACAAAGCGTATATCTCAAATTCGTCGAGAAAACTGACGGGCAAAGCGTAATAGAGTCTGTACGAAATTCCTTTCGTAACCCAATTAAGGGGTTTGACTACTGTGACGACTCGAAAATCAGGGTTATTGAAAGAAAAAAGATTCGAAGGAATCATTGAAAAATCGTTTAGACGCTTTCGGACACTTCGGAAAATTAAAAACCTTTCGATCACTGGATAATTGCCAAATAATGTTAGAGTAATATAATTCATTTCATCGCCAAAATCTGCGGAAAGGTAAAATAAAAAAGGTAGAGCCATAGAGAGACAGATAGTGGGAGTAGGGCTGAGAATAGATGTTCGACATTTTCTTTCCGACTATCGGAAGGCAGTCGTGCCATACATTTGTTTGAACATGCAGTACACATCCGATCCGTTAGTCGGATCGGATGTGTATTGCATGTTCAAACCACGGTCTTACAGGTCTGACAACGGCGGTAGTTTTTTTCAATGGTCGGAAAAATCAGACCGGCGGAACAAAAAGACCGCAGGCACCCTTAGCGGTTTTGTTTTTTATTCCGATTTCTGCCGCTTGGTGCGTGACGACAAGGGGAAGTTGTGGTGCGACAAAGAGAAATAGCTGTTCTGTCCTTTTCCCTCCTGAACGCAACGCATGCGCCGTTTGCCCTAACTTAATTTACCGTACTGTCGCGTAAACTGCATAATATACGAAACCAATAAAAAAAATGTGTTGATTAAAAAAAAGATTACTACTTTTATCGAAAAAAACTGAAAACTTTTTGAATACATTAAGTCATACCAGCACATATTACGACCATTTACATCCTTTTTTCTCCAATGTCTCACAATACATCGTTCTTCGAAATGTTTTTCCCACACGTACTGAGACTCTTTCAGTCCCGGAATAGCATCGAGCCATTTTTTGTATCGTTCGACTTTTCTGGACACGCGAAACACGGAGCATTTCTGCTTACGATTTTTGTACCCCGTTTCACAATTGCGAACCGCGCAACCCTTAGCCATTTCGCATTTTTTTTGCAAACACTACCAAAAAAAATCCACACTTATGCGTAAAAACATGATAAAAAATATATCACGGTAAATCGCCTAGAACCTTCTGGTATATGGTCGCAAATAAAGGTTATTTCGACAATCGCGCCACAAAAACATACGTAAACACTTTGGACCAATTCGCCGGTAAGAGGTAAGGGGGAAACTACTTCCCCTTGCTAGTAGCGACGCGTAGCGGCGTCTAGTGAATCGAAAAGTGAAGCCGCTAAGCGTGTCTACCCCCACTACGAAAATTTAGCTTCATTGCAGGACCTGTATGTAAGACCGTGGTTCAAACAAACGTTCGACACAAGTTCCTTCCAATAATCGGACGTCCATTCTATCGGACTTCCGGTTTCGTCCGGGCGGTGATCAGTACGTTCCGCAAAAGTAGTGTGCGTTTCGCAAACTGTTTGGGGCAAGAGGAAGAAAAAGGGGTCAAGTGCCCTACAAATCGATTAAGCATACATCGAACAAGGCCGGTTATTGATCGCAAGAATCGGGAGGTGATAAGAACAAAAATTCAATCGAGAGACAAAAAGTGAGTTGAACAAGGTTAGTAAGGGGAGTGCTGGGTGCCGGAAAAAAAAGGAAAACATAGCGGCCAGCAAACGACTGCATGTGGATAAAGTAGAAAGTGTCGGTAAAGAAGAAAGTGATCTGGACAACAGAGAAGAGGCACACGAAAAAGGCGTAGGGCAACGCACTCCTCAGCTAGGGGGGAGACCAAAGCCATCGAGAGTACAAGAGTGGGAGGGCATCCAAGAGTGGGGCCGCTAAAAGCAAGCGACGACGACGAGCCGGCCGTACGAGCAACAAACAGGGGTGAAGTAGGCGAGCAAAGAGAGCCAATGGCCGACCAGAGGGAAGAAAGATATCTTTCGAAAGGAGAAGCCGGCATAGAGAAGGAATTCAAAAAATTAATGGAGAATATGGAACTTCGACTCAAGGAATGGTGGTCCGGAGAAATGTATAAATTGGTAACCAACTACGAGAAGGCGGCGGAACAAAAAATCCAATGTCAAAACCTGAAAGCAATGGTGACCGTTATGACAGAGGAAGCAGAACGCGGACAAGCGAGAAGACGACTGGAGCTGGTACAATGGGAACGAGAAAAACAGGCATACGAGCAAACCATCGCGGAGCTGAGGGAAAAAATTAAAAAATACCAGAGAGAAAACGAAGAGGCGGAGGCAAAGACAAGTCTGAAACGATCGACTGATCGACAGGAAATTTACGACTCGGAAGAATCGGACGAATGGGAGATCAATGAAGAAAGGACGAGGGACAAGAATATAGTAGTGAGAGGAGCGGGCTTGTCGGACCTGGGGATTGAACACGATATAACCGAGTTCATCAGGCGAAACATGTGCATTGACCCGGAAATAGAGAAGATAAATCTTGGGCGGCAAGGATGGGTGGTCACCCTCGGATCGCCAGACATAAAAAAGGCGATCATGAGACAAAAAAATAGCCACAAGGGACTGGAGTTCCGGATTGAAGATGACCTGTCAACGAGGGGAGACGAAATTGAGGTGAGAACGAGGCACCAAAAAGGTAGAGTGCATGGAGATTGGTGGAAATGTAACGACACGAAGGGCTTCTTAGAAAGGATACCCTTCCAACGGTACGGGAAGGGGGGTCGAGTTTAAGTGACCACGTGGAACTGTACGGGTATAAACGAGATCTGGGGAATGTAGGAATTTTTTTAAAAAGGACGACATAATCTTGCAGGAAACATTTCGTTGCGTTTCAACGATGCAAACTTCAATACTATAACCCTACTAAATACTGGGTACAAAGTATTAACCAAAATGGCGGCAGTGAGACTGACAAGAAGACAGCACGACCGTGGGGTCGGGGATTTGGCCGAATTTTTTTGTGGTGAAAGAGGACCCCTAGCACCTCACGTGGTTAAAGTACGAGGACGCACTACCCGGAAAATTCCGAGAAAAATATATTCAAAGTTTCTTAGGCGCCTTATGAGTTTAAAATGTCCGGCACTTGTCGAGCCGCCGTCTAGTCTAGACGGTTAGGGCTCGGTCTTTTGCGCCGGAGGTCTCACGTTCGATTCCTCCTTCGGATCTTTTTTTTTTTCTTTTTTTTTGTTATCCCAACAATTATTCAAAACGATTCTCACGCTTACATTATTTTTACAAATTTATTTTAGCTCAAGACCGTAAAGTTTTTCATTCACTGAAAAATATTCGTGCTCGTTGTTCTATTTGATTTTATGGCCGTGTAAGGGTCTAAAGAATTTTGACCTGGGATTATATACGTCCCCTTAGGATTATAACGGACGTCTGCGCATAGGACTGTGCGTGAGTCTGAGAGAATTGAACAGCAGTTATTTTTTCGATTTCGTCGTCGACAGACGTGCCTATTTCTTATTGTTAAATTTCAAACTTCTCTTACAATTCGAAGTTAAAAATGCCGACTGAAGGAGTTGCTGGCTCTTCTGGAATAGGAGAGGAAATTCCTGAAGAATCCATGTACAGTAGAACCTCGATTATTCGAACTAGTCTCGGTCCCAATTAGCTCGGATAATCAAAAGTTCAGATAATCGAAACGTGGGTTTTTTGGGACGAGATCATAAACAACATTGTTGTTTTTTGGGACGAGATCATAAACAACATTGTTGTTTATGATCTGGGACGAGATCATAAACAACATTGTTGTTTATGATCTCGTCCCAAAAAACCCACGTTTCGATTATCTGAACTTTTGATTATCCGAGCTAATTGGGACCGAGACTAGTTCGGATAATCGAGGTTCTACTGTACAGTAATAAATCAAAATCGCGATTGAAGGACGCAGTAGTTTATTATGAAAAGCTGTTGACAGAAAATAATTTAATTGCATCGACACCTTCGGAAGAAATATCTCACAATCTATGTTATTGGCCGGAGAACTTTATAATAATACATTGGAACTTTTGGATGAAAAAATATCATAATTGTAGTGGAATTAATTCACGCTCATCAGGATTGCGAAGAACTACAGTTCGAAGTGCCCCAACTTGATTATTCGCCAGACGAGTACGAACCGGAACCGAAAAAAATCAAAGTGAAATGATTCCCATCGCCTTCAAAGTCAAAGTCGTAAACATTGCTAAAGCGCATCCCACGTGGTCTTTGGCGATATTGCAAAAACGGGATACTGCCGCTTGAAGAGAAAAGAATATCTTTCACAATGGGAGAATGATATTAAAAGTGGTGGAACAAGATTGGACAAATTTGAGGCGATAGATTCGTGGACCTAGGACCGTTTTGTGGAAGCAAGACAGCAATATCAGAAAGTTGCGACAAGAAATTTACAACAATGGGCGTTGGCTGCTGCACAATTCATCGATTTCAATTTCAAGGCGTCTGATCGATGGGTCACGGCATTCAAACAGAAACACAAAATTTATCAACGGAAAATCACGAAACTGGTTTCGAAAAAAGGGGCGGCAGCAATGGAGGAAATCCGGGCGTCTACAGAGACCTTTCGTCGACAGACGTGCCGCTTAATACCTCAATACCATGAGGATTATGTTATAAATACTGACCAAACAGGTAAATACAAATTTTCTGCGTACAAAATGTTTTTACCTATGCAAAATGTATAAATTCAAAATTAATTATATAAAAACTTTTCTACATACATATTCGAATATTTTTTAATATTAAAAATACTATTTTTTTTCAGGATGTCAATATCAATCTGTTTTTAACAGAACACTCACTCAAAAAGGGAGTAAAACAGTTTTCGTCAAAAAGTCGGATTTGAATAAAGTGACGCATTCGTACACTGCACAATATTCCATAACATTATCCGGAAAACTGCTCCCACATGTCTTCGTATGTTTGCAAGAGGCGACCGGTCATTTCGGACCTCGTATTAAAAAATTAGTAGATGACTATGCCAATACATATACGAACATCATTGCAACATCATCGAAGTCCGGAAAACTAACAACAGCCTTATACACGGATTTTCTCCAGAAACGTTTAAAAAATTACGTCGGGGAGAATACATTTTTACTTCTCATTGACTCTTGGGGGGGTCAAACGAATCCAAAGATGTATGATGAAGTCTTCCAAGATGACGAAAATATGCCAACTTGCTCTGTAAAAGTAATTCCTGCAAAATGCACCCCCTTGGTGCAACCTTGTGACGTTTACTTTTACAGACAAGTTAAAAATTTCATAAAGCGCTTGCAAAATTGCAGTGAATTATTAGAGCAGAATCGTGAAATTAATGCCCGGGGAGAGTGTATAAAAATCCATTCAAAAATTCACCATCAATTATCGTCACCTATATTCCGAGACATGATTCAATACGCCTGGTTTGCCTCAAAATGATCAGTTACTAGAAACATTTTCATGAATGTTAATGGGACATGTTTTTGTACGGATGTATTGCAAACTCCCTGCGATTGTAAAAAATCCGCTTTTATATGTTGCGCAAGATGTCACAAAAATTATTGCTTTGTTTCTACGATAACTACCACTGCGGTTTTTTATATAATTATTATATGAATAAAAATTGAATTTTTCCTAATCGACTTTTTTATTCTCATTAAAAACCCAATGTTCCTCCTCATATACTTTACAATGAAAAATAAAAAAACCTACCGTTATAAATTATTTTATTAAAAAAAAATGAAAATAATTTAAAAAAAAATGTAAATCAATTTTAAAAAATGATGTAGGGATGAGAAACTTTTGAATAATTGTTGGGATAACAAAAAAAAAATAAGATCCGAAGGAGGAATCGAACGCGAGACCTCCGGCGCAAAAGACCGAGCCCTAACCGTCTAGACTAGACGGTGGCTCGACAAGTGCCTCGACATTTTAAACTTATAAGGCGCCTAAGAAACTTTGCATCGATTTTTCTCGGAATTTTCCGAGTAGTGCGTCCTACTATTTTAACCACGTGAGGTGCTAGGGGGTCCTCTTTCACCACAAAAAATTCGGCCAAATCTCCGACCCCACGATCGTGACGTCTCCTTGTGAGATCGGCGGTCGGAGGGAAAAGGGACACTTACAGAGAGTTAAGCAGAATTTAGAAGCGAGAGAGGAACAAAAGAATCTATTTTTGTACTAAACGCATTGGTAAACAATAAATTGAAGGGAAAGGGAGGAAAGCTATTTACAATATTTGTGGATTTTAGGGTTGTTATGGGGTTAATATTACCACCGAGCTGATTTTTTTTTCTGGACCTTTATAACCTCTGCTGATCATCCTGTGCAGTTTGAATACGATCCACACTACCGTTATGTAGAAAATAAATCGACAACTCAACGTATTTCGTAGACTAATTACTTTACGCTTATGGAAAACTCCCGATAATTTTTCATTACATTATTAATATCTGCTAATTACCACGGAGCTGAAAAAATAGGTATGCTTCAACTAATTATCGGACTAACCCTTGGTACCGTGAAAATGAGGATTCACAGTATCCTTGTAAAATTATTAAGGTAGGAGTCTCGCTACAGTCGTTATTAGATAAATTCTTGAATTTAAAATGTATATGAGTTTGTGTGATGAACTTTTATATCGTGAAAATATTTAATACATCACCGAAGATTCCAACAAGTAATGATAGGGTGAAAATGGGAAAATTAAGGTAGTTCTGTAGGTACACGTATGAGCCAAAAGTTTCGGTCGAAGCGTATAGTAACATCTTTTAAAAACTTTGTTTTTAAGTAAAAAACAACGCCATGTAATAAAAATCTCTCAAAATCGTTATCGCTTGTTTTACTATATAAAAATTTTTGATTTATCTCAAATATCTCAAACTATACTTTTTATTTAAGTTCAAAAAATTGTTTCATTATACTTCTTCAATACAAATGTACAAAAAAAAGTGAAATCATTTTTATGAAATACCCTAGCAAGTTTACTTGTCATGTTGCACACTGAATTGTTAAAGCTTAGGAATAATATTTTTGAAAAAATTTAATTAAAGAAGTCATATTACTATTATAAGAAAAAATTGATATCACCATTAGATAAAAGTACAAAGTAGGTTACACAAAAGCACACTGGAACTGCTGTGCATGAACCGTCTTTCGCGAAATATTTTATATAAATAAAAAAAGCATGAAAATGTCAACCCAAATGTGATACAAAGGAAAGTTTACAAGAAAAAGGTGCATGCTAAAAGACTGAAACCTGTGGCAGCCATGTGTCAAGCAAATGCAGCTAAACACGATGAGAATAACCATAACTTCAAAGATCAGCAACATAAATTCGCTGTCGAAGGACGTTAGATCGTGGATTTAGAACATCTTGCCGACAGTTTAAATTGTATTCGCTGTAACAAAGACACATACATGCATAAATTGAACAAATTGAGTTTGCGAATAAATTTATTTCATATCCGTCTGAAAATTACTAGAACTCGGGGAAAAAAAGCACGCTTCGAGTTCCTAGACCACGCGCCGATCAGCTAGCTGCAGCGTACACTGTTGCCATTTTATTACAGATGGCTGGGCCCAATTTCGCTGTGGGATAAAATTACCACTTTTCATAAGTCGATATCTCCGAAACGAAACGGTCGAAGGTTATCTTTTTTTTTAATCAATCCCACAATAGTACTGCGTGCACGTGTTTTTATTTTGATATCCTAAGATCCGTTTAGAACCTATATCGAGAAATGCGAACAAACTCCTATCGGTTTACGTGTTAGGTATGGGGATCGCGTACAAAAATACCCATATTCAATTGCATTTATCTCATGAACTAAACGGTGAATCAAATTGAATTTTTGGGCATCAGTCTATGAAGGTCATATCTACACCATACTTAGATTTTACCAAATCTACAGAACTACCTTAACCCGTCGTTTTATGGAAAACCCGTTCCGTCAACATTGTAATTGCCGAATTTATTTCCTTATCGACTTGACAGCATTGATATTAAAGTTGCTACTTATAAATTAGAATCTGAAGATTCCAACGCGATTATAAAAATATAGGTTGACCGAATTGTTCGAAGAGAACTTTTAAGATAATCTCGATAAAAACTTGATTAAATAGCAGAAGACCGAACGCCGCGCAGTAGTTGGGTACACTTGGCAACATCGCACGTGAGCGCGTATCTGGTATCCCTTTCGGGAGCTCTCGGGAATATATATATATATATATATATTACCGAGAATGCCTGAAGTAAATTATGTTTATCTTGCTCTGAGCAAGTATACACATTTTTTTCTTTTTAATTATTATTTTGCAGATATTAATTTTGTTTATTAAGTGAATGAAGCAAATAGCACTCTCAAAGTATGATTGAAAACACGAGTTATTTCATTGGATATATTTTATTTATTAAACATAGTATGAAACATTGAAGAAAAATAAAAATTACAAAACATAAACATAAAGTATTACATAAATATTACATAAATGCAGGCTTATGCGATCCATTTCAGTTGGTCGACAATTCCTTTTACGACTTTTGCAACATCAATACAACCGGCGAGTACAGAGAGGTAAGGGATGCTATTCGGTGGCGACGAATATACATATATACAATATTGAAAAATGCAACGTTGTACCAGTAAACTTTCATATGTATAGCTGTTTCCAGTTGATCGTAACCGAATCAAGTCAGCAATTCTAAATTATTTTTAATAATAAATTATGAAATATAATTCAGGTTGAGTGTGTATGCGTGTTCATCGCTCAAAGATTTTTGGGATACAGAAAACTTTTCTTGCATTCTGTTTTGTTTCAACGATTGATAAATCGTCATTTGACTACCACGTAGCGAGACTCCTACCTTAATGTTTTTGATAGCGAATTTGTGCGAAAATCAAGCACACAAAATATTAGACTGTGCAATCGTGGCAACGTCGTAGACGGCACAAATGCTACCGATCTTATCGGTATTCGGTAATTATGTTATGAATATTATTGTTATTTATTCGCTCAATTAGTAATCATTACTTAATATTAATTTGACAACTATGTTCAGAAATGATACATTTCTAGGCAAAGACAAAGAAGGCGAATTTTTTTCCATACGTAAATTTTTTTTTAGAATATCGCCGATGTTGCAGGGAGGAAGCAGAAAGTTTGCAAAACACATTCTTGAGTGCGGGAAAATAAAAGAAAAAATGAATAAGGAAGTGGTAGAGGGTTTGAAAAAGTGGCGAAGATGCTGCATACGGGAGGCACTAAAACGAAACATTAATAAGGAAATGAAAGCGAAAGAGTTGTGCAAGTATGTGAGAGCCTTCGAATGCATGGTAAGAAAGGAAGCATAAAGGGAAAAAGAACTAAAGACAAATGTCATAAAACAAATGTGTGAAAGGGTATGAATGCACATGGGGGGGGGGGGGGGGTGGAGGGTTGTGTAAAAACCCGCAAGAATATACGTGGAAATAAAGAGTATACTACTCAGGCCTCTCAAGTGTAAATATTTTCCCGCCAATATTGCCTTCGAACAGAAAACCAATTTTTTTCATAATACATTACTCTAGAGTTCGATGCATCGGACACACAGTTCTCTTTTCCTTCTAATTCTAAATTCTCCATTTGCCAAACTGAACTCTCCTCCATAAAGTCGCTGCTTTGTACAATAGCAAATTAAGGTAACCCTATCGCCAGGCTTCAATCCATAGGATTTTCATTTCTTTTTTGAACTTTACTTAATAAATCAATAATCGTCTCTGTGAAATTTCAGGATCAGTCATCGACCTAATTACAGAGGAAAAAAATATTAAAAATGGGTATTTTTGTGAATTCCGAGACGACATGCAAAAACCCAATTTCCGGTCGCTACAAAAGTGTATATAAAAGTGGGTATCCATCAGATTATTAAAAATAATCAGATTTACATACTTTCGCACTTGTAGTAATCCAATGCTCTTAGAAAAAATTACGCTTATTGACCTAATTTTTATGTAATATCAAGTTTAATTTGAACTTCCGGTATTGGATTTATTACCACTTGCTACGATAAAGAGACGCGACAGCAAGGCAACAGCTGACTGTAGTCCTAACCTCATCTCACTCATTCGAATTTCCACACATATTTAATTTTTAACCGACATATTTCGCCGACACCAATTTTCCACGCGTTTTACCAGTCGTGGCCCGAATACAATGCTTTATATTTCCCGCACCTGACAATGTTTAGACAGATCGACATTGAAAAGCATGAAGGTTAAACTTGCCTGGTTGAGTAACGAGAGACGGCGATAGAACCAATGCTGCCAAATATCAAACCTATAACTACTGCGCGAATCGTTGGAATAACTATTTTTTCATTCTTCTAATCAAATGTGAACATTCATTCAAAAGTTTACACGTAGAAAATTTCAGTTATTGCAAATTATTTTTCTGCACATGTTAAAAATATGAATTCTACAAGTCTCGAGTATGATCAGTGGTATGATTCGTGTGAAGGGATAGGATTACCTTAACGTCAGATTTCGAACGATCGAAGATCAGAAAGTCTTCGTCCAAGAAGTTTTGATTCGTCATTATAATTGCTTACTTCTGTCCATCCTCTAGGAAGTGATCCAAGCTCAAACATTCGAAGTGATACCGCCACCGGACTGTCCTCACCTCGGTACCCTCGCGGACGAGCCGCGATACGGTATAAACGTACGAAAACCTTGCCAAGGATGCCTAAGCACAACTGATAATTGGATATGTCTGGGATGTTACCAAGTTTATTGTTCCCGAAGTGTCAATCAACACGCGCTTGCCCACAGCAAAATGACCGAACATCCGTTAACTTTGAGCTTGAACGATTTCTCAGTCTGGTGTTACGAGTGCGAGGCTTACATCGACAATCCGGTGAGAAAGACCACGGTTGTTACGCATTGTGGACTCAGAAATTCCCTTACTTTTCCAGGTTTTGCAAATATTCCAGAAAGATTCTGGTCAAATGAAGAACATAATTTTTTTTAAATCAAATATATGAAAATGTCAAATATTACTTTTTTTTCATTGACATTCGGAAACCACATTAAACACTGTAAAGTAAAAAAAAATACACTAATAGAAACCTCAGAACCTGTTCTTTATTATAAAAAAACCTTTTTATGTCGGTGCCTATAAGTAAAAAATAAATATAAACACTTATCCACAATAATAATTATGTTTTAGTTTTAGAAGTTTCCAATATGTGGCACTGACATGACTTTTTTTTTATATAATGAAGAATAATATGAATATTGAAAATATTTTTTTTTACTTTTGAGTTTTTTTCAAGTCGATTTCATTTTTTGTATTTCTTGCAAAAAGGAAATTGTAGAGAAATTCCAGAGGTCTTTTAAAATTCCTTATCACTTGGAGAGAAAATTCCCTGAATTTCCCTGTTTTCCATATGCGCAACAGCCACGAAGGCGTATGGATATCCGAAAATTTGAACGCAACGATGCGCCCATACTTTTCTTCAAAACCATTTACATGGTTTGATGATGGTATTTCTAATATTTAAATACCCAACTTGCATGATTTTGGTTATGTCTTTGGCAATCGGCCCCTTTTAACTCGCATCCAATCTTTTTCTCGCCACAACAACAACCGCGTTTTATCCTATTTTATTCAGGTGTCTGTGAAATGATTATCATTTTTGTTATTTTTGTTTCAGCGTCTTTCCACTGCGATAAACGCGGCAGAGGCGAGTAAAAGTAATTACAACGACCTTTTCTGGGCGCTCAACGACTAATCTGCAAGAGCGAGAGAGTGGGACGGATAATTCGATATCTAAAATATTTGTACACGTAATATACATACATACATTTATAATTATACATATATTCACATACAGACACACACAGCACACTTTCATATTCTCTCTCTCTCTCTCTCTCTCTCTCTCTCTCTCTCTCTCTCTCTCTCTCTCTCTGTCTCTCTTTTATGGGCATAATGCATGTGTACAGAACGAGGAAAACAAATCGCCCGACGACTTTCGTTCGCTTTATTTAATTTGTTCGATTTTTTTCGGTCAGAGATTTCAGTCTTATTTTACATACATGTATTCACACAAAAAGAAATGCAAGATGTACTTCTAATTATTACCTAATTATACGTGTACGATAAGATTATTATTTGTAATAAATATATTTTTTTCCTACACATATATATGTATATATATGTATATATGTATGTATATATGTATGTGTGTGTGTATATATATATATATATATGAACAATTGCCGAAGCAGTTAAGGACATGGCTCATACGTCCAGTCGGTAAAAATCCTACTGCCAAGTTCTTTCTCAGATCGACCACATTTCGGGCCAACGAAGAGAAAGACGGTGTTCGTCGTTTAACAGAGTGGAAGGTGTTTCTTTTCTTTTCTCCAAAAACATCAACCGTTCAGGAGAACACTTGGAATCCGTAAATCAACTATCTCTCTCGCACTCGTAGCCGCTTGGTCGGTGTGGCATATGGCCTTAATCGAAATAACCGCCACTTGCCCGTCATTGTTTACAAGTATTTTCCGTTTTAGAAACAATCATTGTCATTCTGCGCTAGAAGTGTGTGATTCTTATTCCTCACAGGGAGAGCTCTATAGGCCTCCGAAGTAACTGTAGTGGCTTTCGTCTGCTAGTGCAGTATGCCGGTCGCCATTTAAATCAGGTGTTTGCGTGAATGACACCACCGCATGTGATGTTTACGTTGTAAAAACAGCGTTTCACGTCATATTTGGGATTGTTGACGCGTGTTTCTGGAAGAACTTTCCCCATCACAGTCCTTTTCTCACCAGCAACAATTTCGCGAACTTCCGATACTTGATGACTATCGAAAGTTTACTGCCTATATTACAACATCCTTTATATAAATTTCCGATGCAAACAATAATTTAAACAGAAATTTTGTTGTACGGAAGAAAAAAAATTGTGTGCAGCCAATGTACGCAATTCCATTAACATTCTCTTCGTCACATACCTACAGATATGCTTTTAGGGCGAAAGGAAGTCATGAGGATACATTGAAATCCGCAAGTAATCGTTATTGGTTCCATCACACTATTTTATTTTATTTACAAGCACATTCCATTCACAATGTGAGATCTACAATCGATTATGCTTGCTCAAGCCTAGCTCTTTCGTATTTGTGCGGGTTTGAATGCGCCAATCGAAGTTTTGCCACCGGCAGCCGTTGCGCGGCGCCACTATGAAACTTACTTCGGAGGCCTATAAATCTTTTAAAGACAGCTCGAACTCGCGTGCCTGTCGGTGATTCATTTATTCAGAAATGGGCTCGAAAAATGAATGATCAAAGGAATTTAGAAAGTTCAGAAGGGTTCTTTTTCCCAATGATTGTGAATAACTAGCGTGAAAAAATGTTAAATCGTAAGGGTGACGAGACAAAGCCGACTTACTATGAAACTCGCGATTGCTATCCCATGCAGAGCGAGACTGTTCGCAGATGTCCAAAGAATCAGCCGAATTCTTTGAAAAAAGGTAATCATTATTGTCAATGATAATGGAACAAGCTAGGTTATTATCACGCTTCGCTGGATGGGAAGTTTGTTATTCATCTTCATAACTTCCAACTTCAAAACATCTACGTTATCCCGATGGATCTGATATTATTTGCATAACTTGTAAATTAAAATTTACGTCCCAATGAAGGGGTTTGGCTACTGTGGCCACCCGAAAATAAGGGTTATTGAAAAAAAAACATTTCGAAGGAATGATTGAAAAATCGTTTAGACATTTATTTGTATGCACACTGCCGGCCAATAGTTTTTGGACACTTCGGATAATTACAAAACTTTCGATCACTGAATAATTGCCACATAATGTTAGAATAATATAATTCATTTCATCTCCAAAACCTGCGGAAAGGAAAAATAAAAAAGGTAGAGCCATAGAGAGACAGATAGTGGGAATAAGGAAGAATATAAGAATACAAGTAAGGAAGAATATAAGTAAAGTAGCGTGCATTTCGCTAACTGTTTGGGGCAGGAGGAGGAAAGAAGGATCAAGTGTTCTACAAATCGGTCAAACATAGGTCGAACAAGGCCGATTAGTGATGGCAAGAATTGGAAAGTGATCAGAACAAAAATTCAACCGAGAGACAAAAAGTGAGTTAAGGCGAAGTAAAAGATCTACCACGTGACATATGAGTGCGAGAGAGATAGCTGAAATTTTCGAACAGAGATTTCTCAGCGATGATTAATATTTAGGGCAAAAGTAAATCATCAAGCTCTGCGTCAGGGAATTCTCTAGGGCCTGATGTTTAATTTTTCCTAAACAAAATTTGCCATCTATGAGAAAATTGGGTTGGAAAATTGTGAGGTTCTGTTGACCTTGTACATGCCCTTAAACAAGGTTAGTAAGCGGAGTGCTGGGTGCCGGAAATAGAGGAAAGTACAAGAGGCCAGCAAACGAGTGCATGTGAATAAAGTAGGAAGTGTCGGTAAGGAGGAAAGTGATCTGGACAACAGAGATCAAGAGACCGAGAAAATTGGTAGGGCGACGCACTCGCCAGGCACGAGGGGGGACCAAAGCCATCGAAGTACGACAGTGAGAGGGTACCTACGAGTGGGGCCGCTAAAAGTAAGCGAAGCGAACTAGCCGGCCGTACGAGCAAGAGACAAAGGTGAAGTAGGTGAGCAAAGAGAACCAATGGCCGACCAGAGGGGAGAAAGCTACCGTTCGAAAGGGGAAGCCGGCATTGAGAAGGAATTCAAAAAATTAATAGAGGATATGGAACTTCGACTCAAGGAATGGTGGTCCGGAGAAATGTATAAATTGGTAACCAACTACGAGAAGGCGGCGGAACAAAAAATCCAATGTCAAAACCTGAAAGCAATGGTGACCGTTATGACAGAGGAAGCAGAACGCGGACAAGCGAGAAGACGACTGGAGCTGGTACAATGGGAACGAGAAAAACAGGCATACGAGCAAACCATCGCGGAGCTGAGGGAAAAAATTAAAAAATACCAGAGAGAAAACGAAGAGGCGGAGGCAAAGACAAGTCTGAAACGATCGACTGATCGACAGGAAATTTACGACTCGGAAGAATCGGACGAATGGGAGATCAATGAAGAAAGGACGAGGGACAAGAATATAGTAGTGAGAGGAGCGGGCTTGTCGGACCTGGGGATTGAACACGATATAACCGAGTTCATCAGGCGAAACATGTGCATTGACCCGGAAATAGAGAAGATAAATCTTGGGCGGCAAGGATGGGTGGTCACCCTCGGATCGCCAGACATAAAAAAGGCGATCATGAGACAAAAAAATAGCCACAAGGGACTGGAGTTCCGGATTGAAGATGACCTGTCAACGAGGGGAGACGAAATTGAGGTGAGAACGAGGCACCAAAAAGGTAGAGTGCATGGAGATTGGTGGAAATGTAACGACACGAAGGGCTTAGGACCAGCGAGAAGACGATTGGAGCTGGTACAATGGGAACGAGAAAAACAGGCATACGACGAAACGATTGCGGAGCTGAGGGAAAAAGTACAAAAATACAAAAGAGAAAACGAAGAGGCGGAGGCAAAGACAAGTCTGAACCAACCGACCGATCGAGAGGAAGTGCACAATAAGGAAGAATGGAACGAATGGGAGCTCAAGGACAAAAGGACGAGGGCCAAGAATATAATAGTGAAAGGAGCGAACTTATCGAAGCTAGATATTATACACGATATAACTGAATACATCAGGCGAAACATGTACATTGACCCTAAAATAGACAAGGTCCAAATGACGCCGAGAGCATGGGTGGTCACCCTTGGATCCCCAGACATCAAAGAGGCAATCATGAGACAAAAAAGCAGACTCTTGGGACTAGAGTATTGGATCGACGAAGATCTGACACCGAGGGCAAACGAAATTGTACGCCGGGAGGGCTTCCACATATATATAGAGCAGCAGGTGAGAACCGGGCACCAAACAATTAGAGTGCATGGAGACTGAGGGAGGTGGAGTTTTTTTTCCACGTGGAATGGCACCATTATAAACGATATCTGGGGGATGAAGGATTGATTTTTAAGAAGCACGACACAACCTTGCATGAAACATGGGTTGAAAAGGGTAAAGACTAGCCACAGATTTCTGCCGGAAGACGAAAAAAGCAGAGAGACACAAAATAAAAGGGAGGTCAGGTAGTACAGGTGATAGGCAAAGATTGAAATGCTGACGAGGAGGAAAATCCACTGATATTAAAAATGAGAGACAAGGCGCTAACCGCTAAGGCACAAAGTGACCAGGCAGCGAAACACTTGTTAAAAAATAAGGAAGCAACGAAAAGTCGTATGGAATAGACAAACATAGTTTGTGCAGAATAGAGAGCAGGAAAAAGAAAGGCTAGTAATAGCGAGAAAAGAATTAAAGATTATAGGTAAGCCAAATATAGATAAAAATGGGAAGAAAAGTGGGGGGGGGGGAGGTAAAAACAGTAAAAACATTACAGATATATGGGAAGACGTCAAGCCCTTTAAACCCAAGAAACTTAGCGGAGGGATACAGGTAAGAGAAAAGTAATGGGTGGAACATTTTAAAAAGCTACTTGGCTCCGTGTAGTTGGAAAACGGGCACGTAGTAGAGGCAGAGAGGAACAAAAGCAGGATGAGGTAAAATGATGAAGATGACAGCGGAATTCTTAAAACGGATGCGGGAGGGAGGATTGAGGGAACCAACAGTGATAATTAATGAATTTTGTATCGAAGGGATATTCCAAAACATAAGAGTGGGGACACGATGGGACTGGACTTTGCATAGTTGGAGTGCAACGAAAATGATTTCTTTTTACTCTCAAGTTTTTTTCAGCCAAGTTAAGCTACCAAAATTTCTCAACTATTTTTCAAGATGCGTGTTGGGAGAGCTGCAATTGAAGTTTGCAAAAAGATATGGTGTAATAGAAATATAAAAATAAAAATATGGATTTTCGTTGCGTTCTAACGATGCAAACTTCAATACCATGGGACACGAACAATGCGGCAAACTGCAGAAGAATAACCCTACTAAACACAGGGTACACAGTATTAACCAAAATGGCGGCAGGGAGGCTGAGATCGGCGGCCGGAGGGGAGAGGGACAATTACTGAGAGTCAAAAGAATCTATTTTTGTACTGAGCGCATTGGTAAACAATAAATGGAAGGGAAAGGGAGGGAAGCTATTGACAGTATTTGTGGATTTTAAGGTTGTTATGGGGTTAAGTCAACATGTTACCTGACATTTTTTCAGGACCTTTATAACCTCTGTGCTGATCATCCTGTGCAGTTTGAATACGATCGACAGTACCGTTTTTTAGAAGAAAAAAATCGGCATCGACATATTTCGTGGGCTAATTACATTACGCTTATGGAAAATTCCCGATAATTTTTCTGTACATTATTAATGTATGCTAAGTGAATGTTACCACGGAGCTAAAAAAATAGGAACGGTTCGACTAATTACCGGACTAACCCTTCGTACTGTGAGAATGAGGATTCACAGGACCGTTATAAAATTATTGTTTTTGATAGCGAATTTGTGCGAAAATCAAGCACACAAAATATTAGACTGTGCAATCATGGCAACGTCGTAGACGGCACAAATGCTACCTAGTCTTATCGGTATTCGGTAATTATGCCCGAGAACCTCAAACTACTCGGTCAGGATAATTAACGACGATGATTATTGGTACTTATTCTCTTAAGAGGTTAGGCCACAGTAACGGGTATAAAATCATGTGCTAGTTTAACATTTTTTTTCGTATAAAAAAAGTGATTCACTCTAAAAATTAAATAAACATCTATTTAGTATGAATATCAAGCGGTTAGGATTTTTTTTGTTCGTTCGATGTACAAAATGGCCGATTACTCGAAACTTCTCGAAACAGCTTTTAATTGCATTTCGCAGAGAAGTATATACGTACGCAATTTCTGATAAATCAAAAATTTTCATTATATGAGCATTTTATGAGCAGTAATAACGAAATTTTTCACTGAAAATTCATTTCTTAAGTTCAAATACCTACCACTTTTGAATAAAACAAAATTTTCTAAATTCTGTACGTACTTCTCTAGGTATTCTAATCTAGATCACGGTCTTACATACAGGTCTGGAAACGACCGTGGTGGGGGTAGGCACCGTTAACGAACCCACGTTTGTTTCCAATTTTCGCCACTACGTGGCATTGCTATCGGCGTGTACGTGTGCGACAAGGCAGAACAGCTTCCGTCCGTCTCTCTCACTCTTCTCGATGATCCGAAATGCCTATTACCTTTTTCGTGGGGAGCGAAGGGGGAATAGAGATAGATGAGAAAGAATTGTGGAATAAGGACGGGGGATTGTGGAAGAGAATAGAAGTGGGGCTTGTAAAAAGGGGAAGATCCTGTATGGCTGGAAGAAGACCAATATAAAAATTTTAAAAATAAATAAAAATACTTACCTTTTTCGAGTGAAATGGATTTTTATTCGAATTTTATTCCGAGTTTCTTTCGATGACGAAAGTAAAAAAATACGCAACACATGAAATATTGAATATACAAATACATTTATTGGTTCGTCAGTTTAGAAAGCCCTGAAACAACGGTCCACCTTCGCCAGCTTTATGAATATTTTTCAAACTACAAATGCTCGTTGACGCAAACAGAGGTTATCGAGAACGTTGTCATAAAAAAATGGAGTAATAAATGGCACGGGGCACGGTCTAAGACAAGGCAAGGGGCAAAGGGAGAGATCACAGAAGACCGTGAGTGGGAGGTACTCGCCGATAGTAGCGACGGCGGTGACGGCGAGCGGAATGAAAAGTGAAGCTCATAACGGTGCCTCGCGACTCCATTGAAATCTGGCTTCGTTTCCAGACCTGTATGTAAGACCGTGATCTAGATTGACGAGAATTTTTTTTTTTGTTCTAGGTAAGAAATTGTCGATGCTAAATGTCACGCCGCGGAGCGCCTAAAAAAAGATAACAAAAGAAAATATTAGTAGTCGGCCATTTAAAAAATCGAAAAAAATATATATATATATTTTCTAACAGCTTGGTATTCATACTAAATAGATGTGTAATTCATTTTATGAGTGAATCACTTTTTTATAGGAAAAAAAATTGTTAAATTCGCACATGATTTTATACCAGTTACTGTGACGTAACCCCTTAATTCGTAATAATTACTTAATATTAATTTGATAAATATGTTCAAAAATGATAAATTTCTAGGCATTTCTAAGCAAAGACAAAATAACGCGATTTTTTTTCCATACATACAACTTTTTTAGAATATCGCCGATGTTGTATGAAGTAAGAAGAAAGTTTGCAACACATTCTTGAGTGCGGGAAAACAAAAGAAAAAATAAATAAGGAAGTGGTAGATGGTTTGGAAAAGTAGCGAAGAGGCTGCATACGGGAGGCACTAAAACGAAAAAGTAATAAAGAAATGAAAACGAAACCGATCAAAGAAGTATGCGAGTATGTGAGAGCCTTCGAATGGATGGTAAGAAAGGAAGCATAAAGGGAATAAGGACGAAGGCCAAACGTCATAAAATAAATGTGTAAAAGGGTATGAATGCGCATGGAGGGGGGGGGGGCTGTGTAAAAACCCGCACGGGTATACTTGGAAATAAAGAGCTATGTATATTACCAAGGGGCGGCGCTGGGGCCTCGCAAGTGTAAATATTTTCGCGCCAATATTGCCTTCGAACAGAAAACGAATTTTTTTCATAATACACTCTCTAGTTCGATACATCGGACACGCAATTGACCAATTCTCATTCCTTTCTAATTCTCAAATCTCTATTTGCCAAACTGAACTCTTATTCATAAAGTCGCGTAAATATATTAATAATCGTCTCTGTGAAATTTCAGGATCGGTTATCGACCTAATTACAGAAAAAAAAATATTAAAATTGCGTATTTTTGTGAATTCCGAGAAGACATGCAAAAACCCAATTTCCGGTCGCTACAAAAGTGTATATAATAGTGGGAATCCGTCAGATTCTCAAAAATAATCAGATTTACATACTTAAGACTCGAAGTAATTCAATGCTCTTAGAAAAAATTACGCTTATTGACCTAATTTTTATAATAACAAGTTTAATTTGAACTTCCGGTATTGGATTTATTACCACTTGGTGGCCATATGTAAATTACGTAACGCAATTGGGGGGGGGGGGGGGGTGGCCAGGCGTTACGGTCTACGTACGTCGGGCGGGGGAGGGGGTCAAGGTTTGCGTTACGTAACGATTTTAAAACCGCCAGAAATATAAAAATTTCTGCATGTTCAAGTTCTTAATATGCAAGAACTTGCACCGTAGCTTTCCCACATTCCTCAAGCAAGAATTGGAGGACTTTTTAAAAATAATTCTCGAAAGTACATGTATTGAAAAATACGTTGGCAACATTTTTATTCACAAGTCTGAAAATTGATGGAGTTATAGTCACTTTAGTGAGAACAGGTAGCGCGACCGGTTAGTGCCCTCAGTCCCTACAGGTGTGGCATCATGAACAATAGATAAAGTACAGGCTCTTATTATTTTGTCAACTATCATGAAGATGAAGAACCGTCATATCGCCCGCGACTAGATACTTCAATGTAAGTATCCATATTCTAGAAAAAAATCGTAATTTTATATCAAGAAACACGGAACGAAAATTTTGAACGCGTTTTTCTCGAAACTAATTTTTTCGTCCTTTTCTGAGCGAATACTTAAAAACTTATCAACCGACTTTCAATTTTTTCAAAAACATTTTTGTAATCGCAGTGACTAACGCTGCACGTATCCGCGTTTTAAACATTTGCTAATTACTATTTTTTAAGATTGCTTGAATACAGAAAAAGGGCCTTGAAAATAGAAAAAAATGTTCAAAATGTCGGCATCCTGTAAAAAAAACCAAAATAAAAAACGGCTACGCATAATGACAGCTACATTTGTATAGATATCGATAAATTGTTGACTTCTAATTTGCAAATAACCTTTCATAAAGATATCGATGAAACAATAAAGAGAATTTTTTTTCGACGTCGAATCAAGGGATATATCTCGGTTAATTTTCAAGATTTTGTCATAAAAATTGGTATAGAACTAGATGAATATATACTACATAAAATTAGTATAAACCTGATCCTTTCATAATTAGTTATGTCTATGAAAAAAATCGTAATTATTGACGACAAAGCACCCGTTACGTAACGGAATAGGGGGGGTTCTGGACAAGCGTTACGGTCCCGTTACGTGGGGGAGCCAAAAATTGGGAAATTTTGCGTTACGTAATTTGTGTACGCCCCCTTGCTACGATAAAGAGTGTAGTCCTAACCTCATCTCACTCCTTCGAATTTCCAAACACTTTATTTTTAACCGACATATTTCGCCGACAAAAATTATCTACGCTTTTTACCAGTCGTGGCCCGAATACAATGGTTTATATTTCCCGCACCTGGCATTGTTTTAACAGATCGATGTTAAAAAGCATGGAGGTTAAATTCGCCTGGTGGAGTGAAAAGAGACGGAGATAGAACCAATGTTGCCAATATATCAACCCTAGAAATACTGCGCGAATCGTTGGAATAACTATTTTTCTCATTTTTCTAATCAAATGTGAACATTCATCCAACAGTTTACACGTGGAAAATTTTAGTTATTACAAATTATTTTTTTGCATATGTTAAAAATATGAATTGTACAAGGCTCAAGTATGATCAGTGGTAGGACTCGTGTGAAGCGACAGGATTAAGGTAAATGTCCCAATTATTGAACACAATTGTATTTTTATTAATTCTCATTCACCTGCATGCATTTACTTATTTATAAAAATTTCATTACATATATGGAACTTTTAGCTATCGAAATGTTACCTTCCTTGTGCAAAAAAAGCTTTAATTAATAGAGAAAAAAATTATTTAATCAGCAACGGTGACCCGATTTGACGTCTCGTGGTAATTGCTTATCGTTTTTGCTAAGACGCGCCGCTTCATGCGTAAGGGCATAAGAAATTCAAAAACTGTCGCATCTCAAAAAGTAAAGGCGTTTCAGGTTCCTCAGAAAATTTCTTACAAATAACAATGAAAATTTTTATTTAAATTAATTATTTGTTAAAAAAATACGGTGTTCGATCATTGGGACATAGAAAATGCAGTGTGTCCCAATTACTGAACACTCGAATTCTCCAAGATGGCGTCATTAAACCCATCAAAACATCGAGACAGTTAACGTGTGACAGATCGTGTGAATCGGATTTATTCAAACAAAAACTGCAAGTTCCTGAATAAACTTACCTTTATTCTTTTAATAATAACTCTAAGATCATCAAATATATTTTTTATTTGTATTTTCGTGCAATAAACATAAAAAGAAAAGTAAAAAGAGAATATAACCTAAAGGTAACCTAAAAATACGAATGTAATGTTTAATATTTTTTGCTTTCTGATATTTCAGGGAGCTAAGCTGCGACAAAATGAAACAAAAACAGAACATAAAAACGAGGAAGCTGAAAATAAAAATAAAATAAAGTTCGAGTTGAAAAGCAAAAATAAACCAAATGCGAATGAACCAAAAACCTGTCAAAAGAGACAAAATATATTTTTGTATTTTAACATGATTAATAAAAAAATATTTAAGTGTTTGATTTTGCTCTTATTTCTTAATATTGTACCCAAAATAATATTTTTAAAACGGAAAAAGAATTCTCGAGAGTGTTCAATAACTGGGACCTGTTCAATATTAGGGACATAGGCACTTCCAGTGTTCAATAATTAGGACATTTGGATGCTTCACATTGTTATTTTTTTTAATTTGAAATAATTGAAAAATCATTAAACGGGTGATTTTTCGAAAGTAAAAATATCAAAGTATCATTTGAACATGAAAGCGATGGTTTTTTTCTTGATTTTATCTTTTTTTTTTCACCGAATTCAATCCCCCAGATCCTTAGCTGTTCAATAATTCGGACATTCACCTTACCTTAACAACAGATTTCGAACGATCGAAGATCGCAAAGTCTTCGTCCCAGAAGACCCTTCGTCATTATAATCGAGTGCATTGCTTGCTTCTGTCCATCCTCTAGAAGCCGATCCCAGATCAAATGCTCAAAGTGGAAACGCTAAGGGACTGTCCTCACCTCCACACCATTGCGGACGTGCCGCGAACCGGTATAAACGTGCGAGATCCTTGCCAAGAGTGCCGCAGCACAGCTGAGAATTGGATATGTCTGAGATGTTACGCGGTTTATTGTTCCAAAAATATCAATCGACACGCGCTTACCCACGGAACAAGGGCCATACATTCGTTAACTTTGAGCTTGACCGATTTCACAGTCTGGTGTTACGATTGCGAGGCTTACATCGACAATCCGGTGAGAAAGGCCGTGGTTGTTACGCATTGTAGACTCCGAAATTCCCTGACTTTTCCAGGTTTCGCAAATATTCCAGAAAGATTCGGGTCAACTAAAGAACATCATTTTTTTAAACATCAAATATATGAAAATATTAAATATTAATATAAATTTTTTAGAAAATTGTCATTCGGAAAATAAATTAAACACTGTAAAGTAAAAGCAATACACTAAAAGCAACTGCGGAACGTGTTCTTTATTATAAACAGACATTTTTATGTTGGTGCCCATAACTAAAAAATAAATACAAACACTCGTCTACAATAATAGTGTTTTAGTTTTAGAAATTTCCAATGTGTGATACTGACATGACTTTTTAAAATATGATTATCAATAATATAAATATTTAAAAAAAAACAAAAATATTTTGTTTACTTTTCAGTTTTTTTTTTTCAAGTCGATTTCATTTTTCGTAATTTTTGCAAAAAGTAAATTGTGGAAGAATTCCAGAGATCTTTCAAAGTTCCCTGACTTTTCCCTGATTATTCGGGGAGAAAAGAAATTCCCTCAGTTTTCCCGGTATGCCTAACAGCCATGAAGAGGGGTATGAAGATCCGAAATTCTGGACGCAACAATGCGCCCATACGTTTCATCAAAACCATGAAATAATATTTGAATACCCGACTTGCATGAATTTGGGTTTGTCGTTGGCAATCGGCCCCTTTTAACTCGCACCCAATCTTTTTCTCGCCACGCCAACAACCGTGTTTCGTCCTATTTATTCGGGCGTCTGTGAAATGATTATCATTTTTGTTATTTTTGTTTCAGCGTCTTTTCACTGCGAGAAACGCGGCACACTTGAGTAAATTCAATCACGAACTTTCCTGGACGCACTACAAAGACTCGGCACGAGCGAGAGAGTGAGACGGATAATTCGCTACCTAAAATATTTGTACACCTAATATACATTCATACATTTATAAATATATATATTCACACAAACACACACACACAGCACAGTATCATATTCTCTCTCTCTCTCTCTCTCTCTCTTATGGGCATGATGCGTGCGTACAGAATGAGGAAAAAAATCGCCCGACGACTTTCGTTCGGTTTATTTAATTTGTTAGATTTTTTCCCGCACGTTTTTCGGGTCAGAGATTTCAGTCTTATTTTACATATATATTCACGCAAAAAGGAATGCAAGATGCACTTCTAGTTATTACCTAATTATACGTGTACGATAAAATTAATATTCATAATAAATATATTTTTTTCTACACATATATATGTATATATATCTATGAACAATCGCTGAAGCAGTTTATCAAAATAACCGCAAAGTGGACGGCCAAAAAATGTATCACCATAAGCGCAGGCGTTTACTTTCTTCGTTTTGCGTGAAATAACAATATTGCTGTCGGCGACGAGGCAAGAAATTGATTCTCCAAACTCTTCCGTTCTGCGATTCGTATACTTTCCATTTTTGTTTACTTCTCTCTTCAATCTCGCTACGTGAGTAGATTTCCCGGTTGAACGATCTCTATCCTCAGGAGTACGAGACCAAAGCTGTGAAGAAATTTGTAGACGTTGCTGGAGGCATTTTCGACGAAGTTCGCGAAAGACGCTTCGGTATCGGCGATACCGACGGCATCGTACAACTTGTCGATGTACGGTAACTTTTCCGTACTGACGTGGGGATAAAAAGCTTCGATTCTACGATAATCGAAGTGGCTCGAATCATTCAACAAAGCGTTTATCTCAAATTCGTCGAGAAAACTGACGGGCAAAGCGTAATAGAGTCTGTACGGAATTCTCTTGGTGATCCATTTGCTCTCGCACTCCTCCAACTTGCGTGCAATGTCGTCGTAAACTTGTTCCACGCCACGGCTACCCTCCTCGTACAGATAAAAGTCTTGATTCAAACGATACTTGTGGCCGTCGCTGCTCACGTAAGTTCTCCTCGTGTTGCGCAGTTGCAACAGTCCCGTCGGCAAGGAATACGTGTACGAGGTGAACAAGTGTAAATGCGTGAGATGCGGTTTCGCTCTCAATTCACGAGCCACGTGCGAGGCGAGGGGCAAAACGCCACCCTGATGTGCGAAACCGTAGAACACCGTGAGCAGCGAATTGAAGATTATCCAGAGACACTGGAGCTTCGTTAATTTGTCCTTGTCCCGTGGGTACGGGTAATCGGTCGAATTATTGCTCTTTTTCGTGTAAACGACCGCTGCCTTCTTCGCAGGTTGTCCAATTGCGTGGGCGTGCAAAAATACCAACGGCAGAAGTACCGGAATTATGAACCTTGGCTCCTGGTGAGGTATCAGCGAGAGCGCGGCTATCGGAACTATAAACGAGGCTGTCATTAGACCCTCGATGCTCTGTACCCGCGGAAGTTCCAACCAGCGAGCTCGGAATCCGCTACGAGAATAACAAACATTGGTCGGTCGTTAATCGCGAGCGAAAGACGGATATTTCGTTATTCGTGGGAACATAAACGGGTTCGGGCGATCGGGTTCGGAACATTTTTGACAAATTGAATTTAATGCATGATCTACGTTGATTTGCGATCGAAATTTGGGATACTCCGTTTTCGGACGAAGGCTGATACAGGAATGGATTTCGAATATATGACCGTAGGTCGAATTCTGAAAAACTGATATGCTACGAATAATCTGGGTGAAGATTCTCTGAAGTGGCGCTTACAGCTCCGAAAAGGTTTCTTTGAAACTCTCGATACCATTTTTACTCAAATTATAGTATTCTTTTTGTGGGGGCATGAGGAGGGCTCTCCTGAAGCATTGTTTAAATTAGTGACGCTTTTTAAAAATAAGTCACAATCAATTATCATACCCAACGATAAACTAGGATAAAAAATGTCGCGCAAATTTAGTAGATCTGGATATTCTTACATTTTCTCTGAAAAGTTGCGGCTATGAAAATTCTTCTGCTGGTCACATTTTTCGAAGTTTTATCATTTTTTTCTTGTCTGTTTTTATTGCCATTACGGAATCTTTAGATTTTTTTACACACGTGAGCAGTTTATTTAGGGCATTAACAGTTATCTAGTGTTTACATTATTAGACAGAAAAGGTTCGGTAACTTGGCTTGCAAATTTACCAGAATACCGGGATGTATTTTTACTTGCCTATGCACGAAAATCAGTTAATTGTTAAATACTCGGGTTCGTGAAAGGAATACCTTAAGGTTGGTTGAAAAAGAGATGCCTTTTAAAAGTTTTCTACACTCTGAGGAGTCTTTCGTGAACTAGAAAAAGGTAAGTGACAACGATGAGGTAAAAGTGAATGTGGACGTAAAATGCCGAAGGGCAGACAGAGGAAAATGAAGAATAGTCTATACGTACATAGATTATTCTACGTTCATGTACTTATAACGTAAATAAAATAGATGTTCGACACTGGTGCGGTGAAAAAATAACTTAAGGGGCTGGGCTACTGTGAAAATTTCAATCGTTCTTCACTTGAGGCAACTCAAATTGGAGAGGAAGGACCAGCAATGATGCAGGAATCGCAGATTCAAGGCAAACCTATGATTACAGTACCTGCTAGTAAAACTTTTAATGCGTTTTTATAGAAACTCTCTTTTTCAAAACGGTGTACACGATTTCTCGACATCTAATGAACGGATTCACTTGAAATTTGGCATACTTATTCAATGTAATAGTAGTTTAGTCGTGACCGACGTTTTTCTTTCCAACATTTTTTTTCCATTAGTTATTAACAATAATGTCATTTTTCACGAAATATAAAAAAAAAATGCGTTTTTTAAAAATTGTAACACGATAACAAAAAAAAGTTCGGTCAAATGTTAGTCAATATTGTCTATTTTAAGAAGTAAAAAACAGATTTTTTTTTGTTTCGCATGAACCGGATGGCTAAAATCAAGTACACTGTTGAAGTCGAAGCGTTTAAAGGTCGCTCACGAGAATGTTTCTAACTTCATTGATTATTAATATTTTTCGTGAATGTACATACAAATTAATGTCCAAACGATTTTTCAATCACTTTACTTATTACTTCGATATATATATTTTTTAACAAATCTGATTTTCGCATCGTCACAGTAGCCCAACTCGCTAAGGCGAAGTAGAAGATATACCACGTGACATATGAGTGCGAGAGGGATAGCTGAAATTTTCGAACAGAGATTTCTCAGAGATGAATAATATTTAGGGTAAAAGGAAATCATCAAGCTCTGCGTCAGGGAATTTTCCGGAACCTAATGCTTTGTTTTTCCTAAAAAAATTAACCATCTATGAGAAAATTGGGTAGGAAAAATTGTGAGGTTATGTTGACCTTGTACATGCCCTTAAGGCGGGACATACAGACAAGACAGGAAAAAAATAAGCAATATTGAGGAATTTTTTAAACTAAGAGATCATTATTCTACAATTATCAAACTTTAGGTATACTTTAATAGTATATTTAAGGGCGGGGTAAAGTATTTTAAAAAAAATTCATTTTTTTTCATTTTTTAAATGAATGCATAATATATCAAGAATATTGTGTTAAAATTTCAAATCGATCGGAGTAAAATTGACGAAGTTGTGAGTATTTGAGCGTCTATTGCTCCATGCCGTTCTCTTCTCTTCTGCGTTTTTCAAACCGTTTTTCTGAGACTTGTCATATTTGAAGTCCGTGTGCACGATAACTCAAAATCTACTGGACCAATCGCTTTGAAATTTTGCACAGTACTTCTTCACAAAATTCACCAGGCAATGTCGAGAGCTTTTTTGTTTTTTTCAATAATTACTAATTTTTCAACAACAAATCAGCCGATTTTTTTAGCGAAAATCGGCTTTTTGGCTCCCAATTGCTACGAAAAATCGAAAAATCGAAAAAAAAAACATCCTCCCGTCATTACCTCGAGAAACATCTCCTTTAACAAATGCATTTTGATTTTTTTGTTTCAAATGATTCTGTTGCGAGTTATGGTGCACACCGCAAACCAACTTTTTATCGAGGCGCCTCCGGGGTTTAATTTTCACTCGCTCAATTTTGAATATTTTGCAATGCAAATTTAGGAGAATGTTGTTCAAATGTTACTTTATTATATGTAAATTTTTCAATAAACGAACACTATTCGTTACGCCAAAAAAAATTCTTAAAAACATGCCTTTTTTTCGCCGAATTAACTTTACCCCGCCGTTAAGTAGCGTTGCGAATCGGCGTGCTGTCTAGCTTCCCGTAGACTTTGATTTGCAAAAAAGTTTAAACATTTTTTCAGTTAGAACATGTATAGTTTCTATGTGAAGATAACTAAAATGAAGAAAAAGCAAATTTGAGAAAATGGCACGCATTTACAACAAAAAATCAACATTTCACGCAACATTTCTGTAAAATGTGGATTAAAAAAGTAGTTCTTTTTTCTAATAAAAAAAAAACCATTTTCATCAAGTAGAAGGTACCAATTTTTAGAAAAACGCGTTTGAAAAACAAGGTTTTGAGAAAAACGCGTTTGAAGTTCACGCCCGCTCCGAATCCGAGGGGTGAGGCGTAGCGTTGACGGGCTGAAACGTTTGAAGTTTTTCGAATTTCGCTTTGACACTTTGGGAAAATATTCTACATATATAGCTCTATCGTTTAAAGAAAAAAAAGAAATCGATTTTTTGGTCGTTGTAAATGTATATCCCGCCTTAACACTTGAAATCAAATTCTTCGAATTTGTATAAATTGTAAGCATTTTCGCCGAATTTTCCATTCAATAACGTTGCTCAAGTTCCGAATTACCTGTAAACCATTTTCCCGACGGTGAAGAGTCCGATAATTCCCAAAATGTTGAACAGCAGCGGCACGTTTATCGCAAAATGAACGAATCTCGGATGCAAGCCGTGGCTCTCGAGATTCTTATTGTTCAAATTGTACTTGAGAAAATTGAGGGGCGTCAAGACGAAATTGTCCATGCCAATTTTCAAATTCCATATTTCGCCGAGCGTCAAATAGCCGAAGTAGAAGCTATCGGCCAGAACGAGAAAGAGAACGGTGGGCAAGGCGCATAGGACGAAGCAAAAGATTCGTACGTGAAAGTCGAGAAAACCGACGCTCCTGGAGCCGAGACCCCGTTGGAGCCAGAAAAATATCGGCGCGAAAGCGAAGGCGATAAACGTCGGACGATTGAATATGCCAAGAACCGTTATCGTGGCTAAAATCAAGCAATGATTGAGAGAATGGGAAGGTAACGATGCGCGCAACTTGTAGTACTTGACGCGTTCGCCGATTGTTCCTGCCGTGTCGTAGCGTCGAGCAAAGTGATCGCTTTGTAGAACAACCTGTGACGAAAAAAAAAAACCTGTTAGCATTATGACAAGCGTGTTACATTGAAGATTGACAGAGAAATAACGATTCGATAAATATGCAAAAATCAAAATATACGATTCCGTAAAAAATGCTTATTGTCACGGAATTTTTTACTCGAAATCTATGCTCGATGTGGCAAAAAAAACCTCTGAGTCGCAATTCACGCTTGTTTCAACAAAATGATTTTCTTTTTCGTGATATCGCGTTAAGGCGTTAAGCCGCAGTAACGGGTATAAAATCATGTGCGAATTTAACCATTTTTTTTCGTGTGAAAAAGTGATTCACTCAAAATTAATTACACATCTATTTAGTATGAATATCAAGCTGTTAGAAAATATATATATATTAGGAGTACAACTTTGCAGTGACCGTTTTACTTAGAGAGCCACTGCGGCCGAAGTAGTGGCCCTAGCTCAATAAAAAAGTGGCATTTTAAACTAGAGGCTCTGCCAATGTAAACAATTTAAAAAAGCTAACGGATACGTGTATGCATTATAAAGTTATAGGCACTCAAACATGGCAACCTACGAGCCGAATTCTCAGCATTTGCGGGAGGTTATGATTTACTTCATCAACATCAAGAAATCTGCGGCTGAGGCCCACCGTTTGCTTGTAGATGCTTACGGGGAGGATTCTATTAGTGAGAAAACGTGTGGGCGGTGGTTCATCGACGCCCAAACCGAATATTCACGGATCCAAAGTGATGCTGTGTATCTGGTGGGACCAGCTGGGCGTTGTGAACTATGAGCTGCTTAAACCATCCGAAACCATCACAGGGGAACTCTACCGACGTCAGTTGATGCGCTTGAGTAAGGCACTCAAAGAGAAACGGCCACAATTCAACGAAAGACATGACAAGGTGATACTGCAGCATGACAATGCCCGACTCCATGTTGCAAATGTCGTGAAAAAGTACTTGGAAACGCTGAAATGGGAGGTTTTATCCCACCCGCCGTACTCTCCAGACATTGCCCCTTCCGACTATCACTTGTTCCGGTCAATGGCACACGATTTGGCTGACCAGCACTTCGGTACTTACGAAGAAGTCAAAAATTGGGTCGATTCCTGGATTGCCTCCAAGGACCAAGACTTTTATCGACGCGGGATTCGAATGCTACCTGAAAGATGGGCCGAGGTCGTAGCTAGCGACGGGTAGTACTTTGATTAAAAAATATGTAGCCACTTTTTTATAATAAAGCCTTAAACTTTTGAAAAAAACGGTCACTGCAAAGTTGTACTCCTAATATATTTTTCGATGTACAAAATGGCCGACTACTAATATTTTCTTTTGTCATCTTTTTTTTAGGCGCTTAGCGGCGTGACATTTAGCATCCTGATTTTTTTCCTAAAACAAAAAACAAAAATTCTCGTCGATCTACATTAGAATACCTAGAGAAGTACGTACGGAATGTAAAAAATATTACTTTATTCAAAAGTTGTAGGTATTTGACTTGAGAAACGAATTTTCAGTGAAAAATTTCGTTATAACTGCTCATAAATATGAGCATACTTTTTATAAATAACTGTTTCGAGAAGTTTCGGGTAGTCGGCCATTTTGTACATCGAAAAAATATATATATATTTTCTAACAGCTTGATATTCATACTTAATAGATGTGTAATTAATTTTATGAGTGAATCACTTTTTCATACGAAAAAACATTGTTAAATTCGCACATGATTTTATACCCGTTACTGTGGCCTAACCCCTTAATAAGATGGGCCGTGGACTACGCGCCTCGAGATCGAAACTAACGGAATTGGAATGTTTAAAGCAACATTTTTAAAATGTAAAATACAAACGCAAAAAAACTTTTTTTCGTTTACAATGAGAGTGCCTTTAAGTAAAAAATCGAGCAAGAAACTTGCACGATAGTTCTATTAAGGGGTTACACATAGTTGAAAATTTGGAAAATATCGATTTTTGGTTTTCTACGGATTCTCAAAATATAAAATTACGAAAATATTCTCAGAAGAATTCAAGTCGAACCGTTCAAAATTGTGCGAGTTATGGATATTTGTAAGTAGGTTCCGCGAACCGGCGAACTTTGAAAGCGTTTTTCTCAAAATGACTTTTTCAAGATCGGTGATCACGATATCTAAAAAATCACTGCACCGATCAACTTTAAACTTTGCAAGCTTTTTTTACATATCAAAAAGCAGTGCTTGAAAAAAAGCGATTTGTTCTTCTATGATTTTTTTTCCAAAGTAGAGCGTTTTTTTCACCGAAAATCGATGCTTTCCCTTTGGACCGCGGCGATTTTTTCAAAAATCAATATTTTATTCAATCCTTCGTCCAAGCACCACATAAATTCGCGCAAAAATTAAATGCCTTTGATTCTTGCTATTTCGAAAGATTCGTGTCCAAGCAGCAGGGCGTTTTTCAAACAGCGGTCTACGCAAATTGTATCTACCACATTTATAAATATTCTTTGACACAATAATTGTAAAAAATACTCAAAACCATACTCTTTAACGAAAAAAATAAATATTTGAAAAGCTGAACTTGGTTTCCCAGAAAAAAATCGCGAAAATTCCTCTCTTTCCCAGCCGCAAGCAAGGCACAGTCCGTTAAAATCTCGCGAAAAAGTGCCTCTCTAGAGGCGTCCAAACCAGCCGGCAAAAACTGGGTCTCGGACGAACGATCTCACCTTTTCAGAGAACGCCATGCATCTGGACACGTAATAGAGTAAAAGAGAAGTCAGAGTCAATTCCACGGCATTGGAAAGAGTCCGCGTGGCGTAAGTCAGAGTGACGTAGGAGCTCGCATAGGTGATCAATCGGACCCTGTAATTCTGGCTGTATATGCAGCATATCTTGTAGAGGCAATAGTCCGAGACGAAGCTGAGGCCGCACATGACAAGGCGCGGAAGTAAAACGAGAACGTAGGGCGTTCTCAGAAATGTGCCGAGCAGGTAAGTGCAATGCGGCGATACGATGTTGACGATGGAGTACGGTACACCGACGGTCAATTGTGGTATCAGGGCGGTGCGCAGGGGAAAACTGACGTTGAATTCCCATGGCTTGTGGATGTCTACGTCGAAATGATCGCCTGCGAAGAAAATTCATGTTGTTATACATTCATGCGTCTTCGGTTGCCTTTTCAGGATAACTCACCGGCGATCACCTCAATGGACTGAAAATACTCGTCGGGATGAATGTACCCGGTCTGAGGTAGAATCGTCAGGACGACTCTGAGCGTCGCGAATATCCAGTACGGAACAATTCTCTTTCTAAGGGCATGCTTATCTTTGGCTTCGCCGTTCGCTCTCTGAGCATTCGTCTTGCTCCGCAACTTCATCGTTGACGGAGATTTCAACGCTCGGGATGCTCGAGAGCTAAAAGTTTTCGCGAAAATCAAAAGCCCCGGGAATTCCAAGAGCGAGTTTCTCGGCTAAATCATCGAGTCTGCGGACGGACATTTCGCAGTGCTGCGTGCGCGAGAGTGCTATCGCGCGAAATAAGAGAAGCTGTCTCTTATCACCTAAGCCTCGTTAATATCTCGTTGCGGTAAACATCGCGTTGCTTTTCTTGCAAATCTCGTCTTTCAACGATGTCAACGAACGAAAACGTTTTCGGATTTGAAAAAATAAAATAAAAAACACACTGACTCGCGCCGAGATGAAAACATGCGAAAAAATACGAGTAAACTTTTCCAAACGTCAAAATGCGAGCTTATTTGTTCATCGGCTCGTTCAGCTGATCCGTTTTATCGTACAGGTGTGCGCACAACAAAAACGTGCCCGCGAGTAATCGAACTGCGGGTATACGGAGATGGAATTGGAACGAGAACCGAACATAACCTCGAAATTCTGCTTGATTTTTAATCGTTCGTTGCCGTGGACGAAAAAAATAAGCGACGGTCCCCGATAAGTACAAAAACTGTTAATTATCGATCTAATTGAAGGTGACGTGAAACAAACAAGGACGCGCGAGAGATAACAATAACGGCGCGGACGGCAGAGCGAGACGGAGAATTCCACGAAGTTGGACTGCGTTTTCGGCTGATAAATAAAGCTTGCTTTTTTTAAACATCTGAAGTTCCTCGCTACGGATTTTCTTTGTGCATACACCTTTAGACTTTTGCGGGAGATCAGTTGACTCGTGTATTGACGCCAGCGGGCCTATGGAGGGGGTAAAACAGGTCGCGCTCCGCAGATGGCGCGCGGAGCGTCTATAAAACCGACGCGCCGCCTCGTTCTTCACACAGTTTCTCTCCCGTCGTACGTCTTCGCGTAACTCGCGTTCGTATTCGTGATTTTTTTTTACTCTTCGCGCGTCGCGGTTTCCGGGACAAGTTCCGCTTTCGCATCTTCTTTTCGTCCCCCGCGAGTCGTGGATCGGTAAAGATTCGGCGTGCTGCGCACTACGAAGAAAATTCGGGCTATCGTAGGATCGAGAATAGATATTTTAAAAATGGCCGAGATTGACGCTAAAGTGAACATGTCTCTTGGTAAGTGGCAAGAGTCTCGAAAACTTACATCCTCTCGTCATTATCCTCCATGAAATTGTACACACGGCTGTATGGAACGAAACCCGCGAAAATGCCTTCTCGCATCGCATATTTGCCCTTCGTGTACTCAGATACGAGCGATTTGTAGTGCACGATAAAGTTGGTCGCGCGTGTTTCCTCGGCGGCCCAACACAAAATGGCGCCCGAGCAAAATAGAAAGATAGAGACGGCGAGTGAGGCACCAAAATTGAACGAAAAATCTCGCTCCGTCCCTGCGTTATTTGACGTTGTTTAACGTGCACGGCCGAAAAAAAAAACGAGGAATAATCGACGACAAGGTTTTCCATCAGCAAAGAGTCAAATATTCGGCATAGAAGACAATTTTATGGTCGACATTTTTTTCATCTCGAGACGTTTGGCATTTTTATCATATACATACTCAAATATGTATACATGTATATATTCATGTATACATACGCGGCGTACGCGTTCGTGAGCATAAAAGTGGGGAGTGACGCCAGGAGCTGGCGACTACCAAAAACGACTTCTATCACGGCTACATGACTCATGCACTATGGGAGAAAAGTGGAACGTGAGAGCGGAACTTTCGAAGCGCGTGGGCGAAAGATCCTCACTTTCGAAACGACAAATATGCCATATCTTAATTTGAAAAACCACTCAAAACAATAACGATAATAAAAGTAACGAAAATGCAAGTAGTTCGAGAAATATACAGGAAAGATAATCCGAATCTTCGAGAGCGTCTGCAGCGTGGGAAAACGTGTTTACGTAGCCTGGAACGTATTGTTTATGACGCGTAAGATATACGAGGATACCAACGTTCCCATTGTTGTTCCGAAAGGAAAAGATAAACCGCTAATATTGTCGTACACTCCCTGCGATATTTTCGATGCAGCCAGTGATTTGAGAAAACAGATACAGGACAAAAATTATTCCGAATGGTTTTTATTTTACCGTGTGTGACGCGAGCTCGGAAATTCTTTGTTGCGAGGACGCAACGTCGATAAATCGGCGCGATGAAACACGCTACGACGACGCCATCTTGGACACGGATTACCGAACCAATTTGCACGAAAGTGAAGAACCAAAAAAACAATCCGATAATCCTATAATTGCTAATTGAGATATCAAGATTTCAAATAATTAACGTGTAACTGAAACTGGGTGTAATTACTTTCGAATCGATATGGATTCAGTCGCTGGAAAAAGGTCACGTGCGTCCCATTTTTAGCAAGCCCGTCTCTGCTTATCAAATTTCGTACTTGAAATGCTCGTATTCGATCGTCTGCTTAAATCAATATAATTATGCGAAATCTCGTGAAATTGTTGATTGTAGACTTTTATTTATAAAAATGTCCGATAAATTGTCGAGTTTAAAAATCAATTTAAATGGAATAAAATTTTTTGGCAAATTGGTGAAAAACGAAGTTTTTGGTTAAAATCGGTTTTCTCACTTTTGAAACATTGATATCGTCTGTTTTTTTTTTTCCTCAAATTTTTTAACTCCATCGCCCGTACGGAGCGCCTCGGTCAGGACATAAATTCTCGTCGAGCGTGATCGGGGATTAGAGGCGCGGAGTTGAACCTGCGAAGGGAAAGAAAGCCAGCCGGCACCAGTTATATTTTCGTTTCCGACCGGGGTTCGCGCTCGGCGGGAAGGGTACAATAATTTCCGCGTCGAAAATTGTGAATCCTTGAAGCCCGTATAGCGAAACAGTCCCGCGCCGCGCAAATACCGTTCCACGTTGGCTCGGAAGTTCCTTTCGTCCTCGCGCGTCGCTCGACCTGCGCGTTTTTGCGCGAACGAAAAGGAAAAAGGTCGCGGCGAGTTTGTCGCTCGAGGCCGTGCTACGAGCGACGAATGCGAACAAATCCAAACAATTCGAAAAATTTTCTTTTCAAGATGACATCATAAAGATGGAGAAAAAGGACAAAAAGAAAAAGGCCGTAGCGGCGAAAGGAAAGATCGGCGGCAAAGGCGGCGCCCAACGCAATCGCAATGCCAACGCGACTCGCGCCAATCCCAACAATGCGCGCAGAGGCGGCCTGCAAACGCGAGGAGCCCTCAAGAGCGCCAAGACCGGTCCGGCGAAGAAACGACGCGCGCAACAGCAACAATCGCAGAATCTCGTAGCGGCCGGTTTCGTCACCAAGCGTTTCAACAAGAAGAAGAACAAAGCGAAAGTGAACAATTTGCCGATAGTCGGCGGTGGTCTTGTGCGATCGCGCAGCAACACCACGCTCAATCGTCTCGGCAACAACGGCGCGAACAACGCCATTGTAAATGCGAGAAGCTTCGGCGCTAACAGACGCGGCGTCGCAGCCAAATTTGGACTGACCAGAAGCAAAAGTCGCACCAATCTCGTGTCACCCAACACCAAACGTTACTTCGCCAATAACAAGGGCGCCCTCAAGAGAACCAACAGTATGCCCAATCTGCGCGATCCGACCTCCGTTCACAATCGACTCGGCTATCAGAGCCCGGCGCAAGTTGCTTACAGAAATCGCGTCAGGAGGGCCAAACAACTTCTCCTGCAACGACAGAATCAACGAATGCAAATGCCCAACGATTACAGGGTAAATATATGCGGGACACTCCGTGCTGCTTTATAATGAGGGTACGACGTATTGAACATGAATGTCGAAGGATATCGCGGGGTCTCTTGGTGTAGAATTGCCCGACCGGTCCAAAGTTTCCATAAACTCTGATGCATCGTTTTCGGGAATACATTTCGAGCGCGCTGGAATAACCAACGACATGGTATTGAAATTCGCATCTTTGGAGTGCAAAGAAAATGTTTTTTTTTTAGCACACCTAAACTACGAATGTCACCGAAACATTTTTGACTATTCTTAATAAAAAGTTATAACAAAAAACCAATAAAGATTTGAGATTATGATAAAAATAAAGAAATGAAAAATTGGCGAAAAATTTTCGGTGCGTTCCGACGATGCAAAGTTCAACACCATCATCGCTATCAATTTTCGCGACAGATATTTACAGAATTCACGATTTTCCGTAATTGTGCTTTGATATTTTGTAATGAGCAAGTGGGCTTTGGCGGAAAGTGTCCTATGAACATTCATGGGTAAAACAGTCGGAATTTTACACACATACGGGCCTGAAGGGGACATGCCTTTAGGCGAGGAAAAAATTGCTGGTTTTCGTGATTTTCTTTTTTTTAAGGAAAGATTTCTTTATCATTTTTTAGACTTGGGCCATGTTTTATTACTAATTATGGCTGTTATATGGTGTTTTATTTTTTATTCATCTTTGAAAATGGCATAGGTATGGCACGGTCTTTTAAACGGGTTGCGGCGGATGTTGTCAGACGGTGTGACACATAGAGTCGCACATGGGGGTATTTCTGGTAAATTGGCGGCCAAAAATATTTAGAATTGCTTACATTTGTCCCAGTTAAAAAAAAACTACCTGTGAATGTTGAATACACATCAAACAATGGGCGATCCCTTCCAGTTACCCAATTGGGATGATCTGTGTTATATATAACAAAGAAAATAATTTAGTCCGCCTAATTAGCTCAAATTACCCCTATGTGCGTTGGCTGGCAGGATTAATCTAAACAAAAAAACCAACAAATTTTTGTCTCTTATTAACACTCATACGCAGAATATGAACCAAGCAAAAGTGAGAAATGTTGAAAATTGATAAAATGGTACGCTTTCTAACAAAAAGATTGAATTTTGCGCAAAAAAGAGGCTACATGTTTAAAAAAAACAAAAATATTATTTTTTTGCATTATCAAAAACATTTACGGTCACGTTTTAGACAATAAGGTTAGAAAGATTTATACCAAATTTTTGTCAGAATTGGTCGTTTAGTTTTGTAGCTGCCATACCACTGCCATTTTTAAAGATTAATAAAATAATCAAAATACCATGTAACAGCCAAAAGTCGTAAACATTCCTTAAGTTTCAAAAATGGTGAAGAAATCTTTCCTTTTGAAGATAAATCGTGAAAATCGACTAATTTTTTTTTTTCACCTAAAGGTATCTTTCCCCCTTAAAGTTTTACTAGCAAGTCTATCGTTGTAATCATAAGTTTACCTTCTTTCTGCCATTTTTGCATTATATGTTGGACCTGCCTCTCCAATTTGAGCTGCCCCGAGCGACGAACGAGTGTTCGTCATTTTACACAGTTCGTCACAGTAGCCTAACCCCTTAAAATATTTTAATACTCTTACTGGACCAGAAACGTTCGAGGCTTACTTAACTTCGTTTCAACGCTCCAAAAGCACCCTGAGTCACTCTGATCTCAACATATTCCCCCGCAGATTCAAATTCAAACACGTTTTTCGACAAATGGTTATTTAAATGTATTTTAAACTCTACAGCCTTCAAGACGAACAAAATTTGACGAAAAAAACTTTTTTCGGTGTATTCGAAAATCACTTCAGCTTTAAATATAACTTAACCCCATATGCTCCCGAAGGTCTTTTTAGACGTTTTCTAAATTAACTGAACTAGATATTTGCTTTGTGGGATTGCAACAATAATGTTTTTTTTAAAACTATTCCATAGAAATGGATTTTCGATAATAATGAAATAAGGAAATAGAGAGACGAGAATTTTCGTTGCGTTTTAAAGAGACAAACTTCACCACGAAATGTACAATACACAAACTTAAGATGGGGTTGAAGTTTGGATTGTTGGAATGCAACAAAAATTCTTTCTGATTTCTTATCTTCATCGCTATCCAAAATAACTTTTTGCCGTTTTGTTGCAGATCGCTAAATAGGAATCCTAAAGAATGTTTTCGAAATTTTCGTAGCTTAAATCTGGTAAAGGCAATTTGTGAAATTAAAAAAAAAATCGTTTTCGTCGCATTGCAACGATGCAGACTTCAACGTCATAACTTAAGGCGTTACCCCCACTTGTAGCGCAAAAAAGGCCTTTTTCATGAATTTTTTAAAAGAAGACTACAAAACTTTTTTAATCGATCAATATACCATCTTAAAGAACATATCTTGAAGAACTTTCAGTAATCTTTTTATTGAAAAATATTACATTGTTTAGTGGCAAATGGCCGTCAATGAAATAATGTTTTTATATACACGGTTTGCGGTGACCAACATTGCGGCGAAGTGGACCATCTGAAAAAAAAATGCGGATGGATTTAGTCAAATATAAGTATAAACTAGTCTTTAATCGAAGGATTTTAAAAAATATTCATTTTTCACAAAATGGCGGACGGTCAAAGTTAATGGTTCGATTTTAACGAAAAAAAAAACGGTCGTTTTTTGGCTATAAAACGGCCATTTTTTTCGAAAAAAAAAATCGAACGATTAAAGACTACATTTTTATGTATTAAATAAGCCTGCAAAATTTCAAGAAGATCGGTTCATTAGTGTTCGAGTAATCTTGGTCACCGACTTCAGAAATGCCATTTTGAGAAAAACGCGTTTAAAGTTTCAATTTCCGGTCGTTTACACAACGGATTCTTCTCTTTCAACGCTCATATCTCAGTCAATTTTGTTCGGATCGACTTGAAATTTTCAGGACATATTCTCAGATACTTATACTTCAAAAAAATGCAATAAAAAAAATCGATTTTTTCAAAATCGCAAGTGGGGGTAACCCCTTAAGAGAGAGAACAAATTTCCATGACGAAAAGGTATGCACTTTTGTTCTATTTTGTACAGTTTAAAAGTTAAAGACTGAAGCTGTCTTATGGGGATCAGATTTTGACAATTAATATTCTCTACAGGATCTGCAAACAATTTTTTAAATCCACAGTCGGAAGTATCGTAGACCTTGTGAATGTAGAAATTATTTTTAAGACAATTTTCCGATTGTATTCGCTCACCTATCTCTTTTTACATCAGGTACCTCACAACGGCAAAAGTCTCACACTACTTCAGCAACGTGCTCTCGCCGAACGACGTCAACAGATCCTCACCCCTCAGAGAAACTTCGGCAGTGTCGGACTTCGCTCGGATCAAATTTTACGAGCACAGAGACGCGCTCAGTACGCCCAAAAACTTATGAGAATAAAGTACGTTTATACAACAATTGATCTGCTTTACATTTGGGTCCACATGGAATAAAAAGGGTATCGACAAGTTTGTTTTTGCCAGAATGCTCAGGGTGGTCCAAAGCCAAAACGTGCTCTTCTAAACGATTTATTTATTTGCTACGTTTTTCTGACGGGCATCACCAAAAAAAAGTTTTGCATCTCAATTATTTATAAAGTATCGAGCATAATCACTTTTCTATGGAAAACTCATTCATGGAAATTATAACCAGTATTAACCCGAACAACGCACGGTAAACTAAATATCGTTCAATCGAATTGTTAATTATGTTGGAGTTCGCATTGTCCAAGCACGATGAAAATTTCTGCGCACTGCCTAAATTGATTACAACGGAT
Source organism: Ophion obscuratus (assembly GCA_964007375.1). Classification (NCBI taxonomy): domain Eukaryota; kingdom Metazoa; phylum Arthropoda; class Insecta; order Hymenoptera; family Ichneumonidae; genus Ophion; species Ophion obscuratus. The sequence continues at coordinate 11,735,187 of OZ023319.1, forward strand.
TCAGTCCACGAAAATAACAAAAACATTTCTTTAAGATCGCCATCAGAGATCTACAATTCAAATGTGCAAAACAAGATTTTCGATAGTACTGAAAATGGAACGACGTTGAAGTTTGCATCGTTGGAACACAACGGAATTCTTTTTTGTTGCTCAAAAGTTTTATTCCCCGATTTAGACTACGCAAATCACTAGAACGTTTTTATGCATTCTTATTGGAGATCTGCGAACGTAATTTGCGAAAAAAAGCCTCTGGATAATGAGAACAATAAAGGAATTTAAAAAATGGAAAAGAGTAATCGCTGCATTCCAACGATGCAAACTTCAACGCGCTAAGTCCAAAGAAGTAATCGTTTCTGCAATTGTTTACGATCGGTATAGATCTCGCTGGCTTGATAAACGAGTATACAAGACAATCGATCAGCTTAGACTTTTATTTATTCCAAAGAGAAACACAAATTGCCACGTTGCTCGGAAAAAATTGATTACCAGACTTCCGAGCAGATTAAAATCATCAACAGCACGACTACGAAAGTAGCGAAAAAAAACTTGTTATCGTATCGAACGGAGAAAAAAGAATATTCCCGATTTTTCAGCGCACTCAGAATGAATCCGAATCCCAACGTGAACTTCATGTGTACGCTCGGTGAGGATTACGCGCCCGCTGGTATACGTCAACGATCCCTGAGTCTCGCGCAAACACAGAACCGTGGCGCGGTGAGCAACGCTTCGCGTCAGCTGGCGAGAGGCCGCTCGCCCTTCCGACCGAACCCTCAGCATTTGGCGGTAAGCTATACTATTGGGTGCTGTCGACTTGGGCGCTTACACGTTTACAGCGCTCACGGTTATTGGTGATGCTGTGGCACGTTCGCCCCCTTATAAGGGTCGCCTCCGCGACTCCAAAATGGTCGAAATTTCTTTAAGGCTTCGTTTTCGAGCTCCTTAAGGGGTAAGGCCACTGTAACGGCCCAAAAAAAAGGTTTGTTCACTAATTTGTTGCTCCCGAAATTGAAGGTATTTGAAAAAAAAACTTTTAATGGTGTTATCGGGCATACATTAAACTTTATTATAAAATTTTTTTACAGTAAAAAAAAACAAAATGGCGGTTCCACAGCTATCTTCCCGGGACATGTTTTGCTTCCAGGGCTCCGCGGCACGCAGCACCACTGGTGCACTTTTGAATCTAGAACAAAAAAAAAACCATTAATCTAGAGGGCTATAGCTAGAGAATGTCGATCGGATTTTAAAAAGTATCAATTTTTGTGGATTTGGCGTGCGTTTGAAAAAAAAATTGATTTTTGACGAAAAAAACGGCAAGTTTTTTGTTAATAAAAAATCAATAAATAAAGTTCTTGAAAATTCCGATCGACATTCTCAAGATAATGTAAATGTTCACATCTGGTTAAAATTTCAAGTAAAAAAAATGAAAATTGTTCGAGTTATGCTGCGTGCCATTTTGAAAAACCATGTTTCGAGAAAAACGCGTTTAAAGTTTTGCGAATAGTTTTTTATTGGAAAAATTTTTAAAAAGAAGTTAAAAGGATTTAAACTATTTTTAAACTAGAGGGTTTAAACTATTTTTTAAGCCAATAAAAAAAAATCGATTTTTCAAAAAATTTACAGTGGCCTTACCCCTTAATGTAAATGTCGAAAAAGAAAATGTGTGATAGACGCACTTGGATACATACCATTTATTCAATTTTTCACCCTCTTCTAAGGGTGGCGTCCGCGACTCGAAAATGGTCGAAATTTAAAGGCTTCGTTTCCGCGCTCCCCAATTTAAATATTGATAAAGAAAATGTGTGATAGACGTACTTGGGTACATACCATTTTCCAATTTTTCACCCCCTTCTAAGGGTGGCGTCCGCGACTGGAAAATGTTCGAAATTTTTTTGAGGTTACTTTTTCGAGCTCCCTGATGTAAAAAACGAAAAATAAAATGTGTGATAGACGTACATGAGCAGATACTATTTTTAAATCTTTCACCCCCTTCTAAGGGTGAGTTCCGGGACTCGTACATGGCCGATACATGTTTTTTGTACGCCAAACACATGAAGCAACTAGTTGATTATCAAAAATCGAGAATTGAAAAAAAAATTTGTTGCATTTTGCCTCGACGCTCTGTTCGGAGCTCAAGTCGTTGGGGTTGGCGTTAGAAGCATCAAGATGGCGAACGCAGCAGAAGCTTTTGTTGGTTTTCAAATTATTGACAAGTTGTTTAACATAATTAACAGAGAAACTGATAATGATGAACCTTACAATCTAATAGAAAATAGCAGTGATGATGACATCAAATGAGAACGTTTTTCTTCATTTTATGATGTTTCCCTTAAAAGAAATCTCCCAAATCTGATCCAGAACTATGTTGAAGGTTATTTTATGAGAAACTAGCTTTCCGCCCGCGGCTTCCCTCGCATAGACTTGTGTGGAATGCTCCTTAATGAAATATGCTCCTGAAATGTTTCATTAAAGAACACGTAGAATTATGTTGAAGGGCATTAATACTAAGTTTCAAGTAAATATGAACAGGTCTTTCTTTTACCATACAAACTTTGCTACCCCGTTTTTCCCTTGAGGATTGTATTTCCAAAAACGCTAAAACCTCATTAATTGTGTCTGGGAACAGTAATATAAAGGTGCAAGTAAATTTGATCCGATTTTGTTAATTTTCCCTTCACGCTTTGCCACCCCCTTTCGTTTAGGGGTTGAATTTCGAAAAACGCTAAAATACGTGTTTTATTAAATGCGTTGAAGAGCTTTAAAATACTAAGTTTCAAGTAAATCTTCTTTGCCACTCTCTTTCTCCCCTTAGGGGTTGAATTTCTAAAAACGCTGAAATACGTGTTTTATTAATTGTGTCAAGAGGAGCACGATTACCAAATTTGAAGTAGATCGGACCAGATTTTTTTAAATTTCCGTACAAACTTTGCCGATCCTTTTCTGCCCTTAAGGGTTGAATTTCGAAAAATCCCTTCTTAGTGGGTGCTCACGTCACAAAAGCAACCTACTGTCCAAATTTCATGTCATTAGCTTTAGCGGTTTTGGCTTGGCGTTGATGAATCAGTCAGGATACGTTCTTTTATGTGTAAAGATAGAAAAAGATAGGGTCGTCCAAATTAACTGAAAACAATTTTCGTAAAGTTGTTGCCGCCATTTCATCCTGTTATTAATAGATAATCTTTTAACTGTCGATAGGTCAGGTCATATCCTGCTTGGAATTTCAGTTTAGTAAAAGTCCCACGGTTTTCCATATTCTGAACTTTATGTTATTTTTTGAAAAAAGTCATCTGCATTTAGTTTTTCGCATGCCATTTCTACAAATGATACGAAGCGACAATAACTAAGCAACTTTTAAAAGTAATTGGCACGATATGCGTAGTACATTATGTTTACACTGCAGGCTCTATGAAAGTCAGATGTCCGAATTGGTTTGTATGAAAATTCTGCACAAGATCTTCTTTCAAATAGTTTCCTCAACGTTTAAGGTTAAAAAGAAGACTTTTCTAGATAAAACAAATAACCAAAAGTATTTTTGTTTAAACCGAGTCAAAAAAGTTATTTGTAGAAATGGCATGCGAAAAACCAAAAGCAGATTATTTTAATCTCGAAAACCGCGGGAGTTTTACTAAACCGAAATTCCAACGTATAGTAGGACATGATCCGACCTATCGACAGTTGCAGGATTATCCATTCATAACGGGACACTCTGAATATGATCTTAAGGGATAACACCACTCTAGCGGCAGAAAATAAGGCCTAACTTCGACAATTTATTTTGGAACTATGAAAAATGGGATAGGATTTCTCTTGAGAGGGTTTGTTTAGCACATATTAAAGTATTAAAAAAAATGTATTATAATTTTCATACAAAATGGCGGCGACCGAGCCCATCTTGAAAAACGTGTTTTTTACAATTAGCTTCACGGGAGGCCGGTTTTCTCGTAAAGTGTAAGACCTGGAACGAAAACAAAAAAATTATAATCTATAAATTATTAGCTGTGGGACTACGTAGGGATATTTTTCATCCAATTGTGAAAAAATGGCGCACTTTGAAATAAATATATAGACTTTTTGCCCAAAAAATAAGCAGTAAATTGTTTATATAAAAAAAAGTTTACATTTGATAAAAAAACAGCTACGTACTCCTATAGAGAATACAATTGTGAAGCTACTATGAACATTTCAAGTCGATCCATGCAAAGGTGTTCGAGTAATCTGTCCTCCCAGTTTGAAAAAAGTGGTTTACGCAGTTAGAAAAACGCGTTTAAAGTTGTACCGAGGCGTGTGAAAGAAGTCCAAGCCGCGGCGACGAAATCGATAATTGAGCCTTTAAAAAAATCCGCTACAGGACCATTGTTTTTATGATCCCAAAGAATTTTTTAAGCCAAAAAAGCGATTTTTACAAAATCCTAAAGTGGTGTTATCCCTTTAAAAAAATGTTCTTTATTTGACCCCAATCCCCTTGGAATATTTGCAAAACCTGGAAAAGTCAGGGAATTTTTGAGTCAATAATGGGTAACAACCATGAACCCTCATCAGACATCTGCAGCCCATATTTACAGGATACGATTTGAGTATGGAGAAACTGAAGAATAAAAAAAAGGAATCCGCTGCATTCCGAAGCAAACTCCAAAACTGCCGAATTTTAAACGTTTCAAGCGGAATTGAAACTATCGTTAAATTCCACTTGAAAACTGTAAAGCAAGTATCTGGAAAAAAACCTTCAAAACGGAGCTCTCTCTCTCTCTCTCTCTCTCTCTTATTTTTCGTTTATTTTATATTCTATTTTTAGTTTATCTAATTTTACTTTAAGTTAATTTTAAGTTATTATGTATCTATTGCGTCCCGCCGTTACTTTGATTATCCTTTTGCGGGCTCCGTTAGTTATGTTGTTTCTCGTTTTCTTACTTTATTTTTCTTTTCTTTTCGAATTATTGCGGCTGGGGCATCGCTGGTCTTAAAATGCTGAATTTCATTTCATTTTATTTTATTTGTTTTCTTATTTTTATTTTTGTTTTTATTCTCGTTTCACCTTCATCACTATCTTCACTGTTGTTACTAGGTTATTCTTTATTGTACACCACCATGATGTAGTCATTGGTTATCTCTTTATTTTCCCGAAAGTTACACTGGGGCATAATAAATCCCTCTCTCTCTCTCTCTCTCCCTCTCTCTCTCTCTCTCTCTCTCTCTCCCTCTCTCTCTCTCTCTCTCTCTCTCTCTCTCTCTCTCTCTCTCTCTCTCTCTTTCTCTTTCTCTTTCTCTTTCTTTCTCTCTCAGTTTTCTCTCTCAGTTTTCTCTTTACTCTCTCTCTCTCTCTCTCTTTCTCTTTCTCTTTCTCTTTCTTTCTCTCTCAGTTTTCTCTCTCAGTTTTCTCTTTACTCTCTCTCTCTCTCTCTCTCTCTCTCTCTCTCTCTCTGTACAACAGGGAAAGATTTATTGAACGAATTTCTTCATTCGGCGAACGAGAAACGACGTTTCAAGCGATTATTTTTGGTCAATTGCAGCTCGCCCGACCGCCGATGTTTACGCGGCAGCCACGCTCCCGATCGAGGTCGCGCTCGCGTTCCCGTTCGCGCAACATGCCGATCGTCCAACCGGGCGCCTCAGTCGACGATCGCACGTTCAGCGAGATGATGTACAGCCTTACGGGAAACTTGGGCGTCACCAAGCGGACCCTCAACGATCGATTTAGCTTCTAAGTAACACGCGACACAATTAAAGCAAGTTCACAACGAACGGATACGAGACAACAACGTGAGTGAAGAATGAAAGAGAAGCATACGATAAATACGAAACTCAAAAAGACTGCTGTGAAGAGGCGGCGAGAGGCGCGGTTATTTTTTATTTTTGGTCTTCGCCCGGAATTCTCGACGGACGCGCGAGGGACGAGAAGCAAACGGGGAAAGCTCACCTCCGCATCGCCTGTACGAATGTACAGAATATTAAACATTGAACACTTGAGTTTACGTACTTTTATTTTCGTTTTTTAGTTATAACTTTGCCAGGACTGAACGAGCTCTATTAATTTCTTTTTTTTTCTCGGTAAAGAGCCAACATTTCAAAACGCTTTGTGTCCTATGGACATGCCTTTTTTTTCTTCTTTTTAATCGTCCGGCGCTCCGTCAACGTTCTTTTTAAATTCTGAGCACTCTTGCGTCGATGACGTTTATGTTTTTTTTTCTTCGGGTAGTTTTCTCGCTGCGCCCGTAAATTCGATGGGAAATTTTGCCTCTACACTTTTAGAGAAAGAAAAAAAAACGTTAGGAGATAAACTGTCGCCGTGTACAATTTAAAATTGTTCGTAGTTCACGTACGTTCATTTTCGGAGCTCACTTGACACGAGCAATAATCGCGATAGTACCACGAATACGTATGAAGAGGAAAGCAGACGTGTAAGCGGGAGAGGCGAATGATCGTCACAATACAAAGCGACGTTTCTTTTACTCGCGTGCGGTTCGCGAGTTACGATAAAGATTTTATCGCGAGAAAGTTTCTTTTCACTCGCACATTGTCGCCGAACTCGAGAGAAAGAGGGAACGAAAATAAATACACACAAATGAAACAATTTAACGACAAAGATGTAATATAAAGGAAAGAGAAAAAAAAGTGTATCAACGACTAATATCGTCACTAGGATATACATCGTTGAATGATACTCCGAGCGAAGCACTTTGCTCTCGAATAAAACACGATGGTCTGTATTGTTAAGTAATGTACAGAAAATACTTAAGTGTGCGTTCTTTTTTGCGTAATCGCGCTTGAGGCCTCTTTCCCCGCGATCGTTCATTTTTTTTTCGAATCAATGAAAGCTTCCATCATTACGAACGAGAAAGATAGTGCAACATCCGGAAGAAAAAACGGCTCGGTGTGACTCTCGACGTCGTATCGCGAGGGCAGCTTTTTTTTTCGTTTGAAAAGCAAGGTCACCTTATCGGAAGTTTGATTTGGGAGAATGCGCAGCAGTGCAAGTCGCACTTTCATCAGTTGCTTCGTCAAGTGAGGCTTTTCTTATTTGCATACGAGCAGCTTCGTCTTTTCACCGTTCACACTCGATCGTGCTCCGTTCCTTTGTTTCGTCGTCGACGGAAAAGGACGAATAAGCATTTTGACAACTCGGTGACATTTTTAAATTCGTAGTTAATCTTCGCTATCTTGTACACATTTTTGGACCTGAAGGCGGAAGGTGGCCGTTTTTTTTTCCTTTTACGTCGACGGCGCGTACAGTGAGCGATAATGAGCGGAGATTGAAGAAGCGACGCGAACTTTGGCCATAATGTCATCGCGTTTGATTTCCGCGTTGGGGTATCGCGCGACGAATATTGGAAAACAGGTGAGACGGAATCGTAGTGTAAGGAATGTTGCACTTGGAGCATGGAAACCGGTTTTTTTTTTTATAATATCGGAATATCAGACCAAAAAACTGATTTTGGACTCGAATAATATTGATATCTCGATATCAGAGTTGAAAACGTTAAAATATCGTAATTTTTGTTATTTCCTTTTAAGTTATTTTTACTTGTTTTTTTTTTACTATGTTTATTTATCCGCGAGGGTGAAATCAGAAAGGGGCCGTCCATATATTAAGTCATTCTAAATTTGGGGGGGGGGGAGGTTCGTCTGCGGATGACGGTAAATAATGGATGAGGGGGGGGGGGGGCGTTTCGAAATTGACGTCATTCTTGTGATACCAGTTAATTCAAAATGTACAATAGTATATTGTACAACTAGAGTGGTTTCCCCGCATGAGTGATGAAAAATATTTTGCAAGTACCTAATGGTATTAATTATTGAACTCATTATTTATTTATTTATTACATAAGGTTTGTCTACATTATATTCGAGAACTTCAAATAACAGCGTACCTATGAAAATAGTTCGATCGAGCCAAAATGAATATGGGGAGGATACGGAGATATTACCCGTGATCCAGGATTTGCAAGAATGGGTGAAAACTCCGTGGGAGCTATCCAAAGAAAACTAAAGAATAGGGAAGAATAATATTATTATATTAATGAAAATTGCCAAAGTACAAAATAATAAAAGATGATTCTATAACAAAATGTGGGAGCTATCCAAAGAAAACTAAAGAATAGGGAAGAATAATATTATTATATTAATAAACATTGCCAAAGTACAAAATAATAAAAGATGATTCTATAACAAAATGTTTTAACGTTACCCAATTTTTCTCAAATCCGCAAATGTTTTAATTTTGCCAAACTGGTAATGACGTCAATTTTGCGAGAGGGGGGGGTCATTAGGAAATGACGATAGGATGATTGCAGAGGGGGGGGGGGTCGAAAATCAGCAAAAATCGATGACGTGATATATGGACGGCCCCAAAGGGCCTTTTCTTTCGCGACATACACCTGCAACAAGGTAAGGGTGTCTGAAACACGAAACGGTAATTCTTTCGATAAGTGACTTGACCGAGAAAAATGTTTTGCTATTTTCTCATTTATCGGGTTATAAATGGTGATATTCGGTCGGGGAAAGCTGAAATGTTTCATTAGCAAATTTCGTACAAGCGATATGTCGTTACAAAATAATTTCGAATTTTTCAAAAACCTAAAGAAAACCAATATAGGGGACCAGGTTGAAATTTCGAACTTTGAATGATCAGAAGGCTCAGAACTCCTAAAGAATTTTACCCGAAAGACCAAAACTCCGAAAATCTGAACGGGGCCGGGTTGAAATTTCGAACTTTGAATTATCAGAACAATTAAAACTCCGAAAGAATTTCATACGAAAGGCCAAAACTCCGAACATCTGAACACCGTCAAAATAATTCGGCTATGGAAGTTTTAAAAGTTTCAACATTTTCAATAAATCGATTAATTATTTCAGGAATTTTTTTTTATTAAGCAGTGATTTCACTTCAGTTTTGAAATTTGTCTAGACAATGTTATACGTTCTACATCATTTACAGTCAACTGTGTAGACTTTCACTGGCATAATCTTGACGAAGCTTGTAATTTCGGAACATTTAAATTAGGAATTTTAAACCATCGGCGCATTCAAAGTTCGGAATTTCAACCCGGCCTTCATTTCTAGATGATGGCAGCGAAAGTCTACACAGTTGACAGTAAATGACGTAGAACTTAAACATTGTCTAGACAAATTTAAAAATTGACGCAAAATCACTTCTTAATAAAATAAAATTCTTGTAATTCTTTTCAATAGATCGTCGATTTATTGAAAATGTTGAAACTTCTAAAACTTCCATGGCCGAATTATTTTGACGGTATTAAGATTTTCGGAGTTTTGGTCTTTCGTGTAAAATTCTTTCGGAGTTTTGAGCGTTCTGACCATTCAAAGTTCGGAATTTCAATCCGGCTGCATCTTGAATTTCGGAACATTAAAATTCGGAATTTTAAACCGCCGGAGCATTAAAAGTTCGGAATTTCCGAATAATTTCACGTGTTTCCGCGAACTTCAAAATCCCATAACTTTTTATGGGGGAGGAGGGGTGAATTTCAGCTTCCCCCGACGGAATATCATCATTTATAACACAATAAATGAGAAAATAGCAACAACAAAAAAGTTAGGCTCTTCTTTTTGGAAAAGTCACTTATCTAAAGAATAACCGATGAAACTGCAGATGTCCTCTGTTTTTTGCGGTCATTGTTTCCACAATCTCAATCTCGTTAATTAAAATGATCATGCTGTTGCCTGCCTGTCACGAGCTATGCCATTTGTTTGCATTCCGGTAGCCACTACTAACCTGCCTTGTATAAAATTTCCTAATTTTCATTTTGCTTGTGTACTACTTTTTTATTTGCATAAGTTACTATCGTAGACTCCATTGTACGGGGTCTTCCCCCTTATTACATTCCCCACCATATTCCACCTCACACAAGTTACTATTTTATGTTGGGTTGGACATATTTACGAACATAGCAATGTTTAGAAATTTATAATAAATGAAGATCTCCATAAAAGACCGTGGCTGTTACGCATATGGAAAACAGAGAAAACTCCGGGAATTTTCTTTCCTCCTGGAATAATTTGGGAAACAGGGAATTTTTCCAGAACTTTTGGCAAGAATTACAAAAAGTGAAACCGACTTGAAAAAAAAATCGGAAAAGTATAAAAATAAATATTTTTGTATTTTTTTAATGTTTAGATTCGTTATGTTTACATTATTCTTCATTATGTACAAGAAAAAGTTATGTCAGTGCCAAACATTGAAAATTCCAAAAACTAAAACTAATTAACTCTAAAACTCTATACATTTGCATTCGATTCGTCGATACACAACCACAACTTGATATATTATAATTAGTAATAGTAGTAGTAAGAAGTTTTATTTGCATCGCCTTTTTTGGCTTTTCCCAAAACTGTTACACTGTTTAACATTACTCTCTTACAATCCAACTTGTCTTTCCTCTTTTTTAATTGTTTATTTTCGTCACGCTCTCTGCATTCTCGCTCTCAATTACCACCGTTTCTCTTTTGTCACACTCTCTTCATATTTCCCTAAAAAAATTACACATAAACATCTGTCTCCCTCTTACAAGGAACATCACTTTGGTTTCCTCGTCCGATTTTGTTGAAACTTTTTTATGTGGAAGAGAATCAAAAACTAAGAGACACGTCTTTTTATCAGCGGAAAAAAGGTTTTACAGGGTGAAACGCACCCTCAAAAATGGGGATGTTTTTCGTTATTCGTGAATAACGTTTTAATGATACGAGATATAAAAAAATTGAAATTGCAACAATGTTTATTTTTTTGTGCACTATACATTGGAGATCAGACCGATAACGTTATCGACGAAAAACGAAAAACACCCCTATTTTCGAAGGTGCGTTTCACCCCTTAAAACCGTTTTCCGCCGATAAAAAAATACGTGTCTCTTAGTTTTTGATACTCTTCCATATAAAAAAGTTTCAACAAAATCGGAGGAGGACACCAAAGTGATGTTCCTTGTTAGCAACCCTATTAAGGCGTTAGGCCCCTCTAGAGGCCGAAAAAATGGGCTTTTTGCGGATTTTTTTTCTGAAAAACTACAAAATAAATCGAGATTACAAAAAAGGTGTTTATCATACATATCAGTGACTGTTTACAATAAATTTCTTTGAAGCGATTAATTTAAAAATGGCGGCTGTGCAGCGCTTATCTCAAAATTGCATTTTTCAAGTTGGCCGGAAACATAACTCACAAGGAACATCCCTCGGGTGACACCCTTCGATTTTGTTGAAATTTGGATATGTTATAAAGCACCGAAAAGTAAGCGATGCGTATTTTTTTATCGGCGGAAAAACGTTTTTAAGGCGTGAACCCGCCCCTTAATATAGGGGTGGTTCACCCCTTAATTTTTTTTGCAACGTTCGTTTTTGTTTCATTAAAATCGGTGGACTCCTTGTGTGGGAAACTGCTATATTACCCCTAGAAATGCCTTTTGTCGAGGGGTGGTTTCACCCCTTAAAACCGTTTTCCGCCGATAACAAAAAAAAATACGCCTTGCTCACTTTTCGGTGCTTCACAACGTATCCAAATTTCAACAAAGTCGAAGGGTGTCCTGAGGGATGTTTCTTGTCAGATAATTTTCTACCGATTCACCTGAAATGTTGATTATATCTTGAAAAATACATTATCTATGGAAGTATTTAGGATTTTTGCTTTATATTGCATAGTTTCATTTTTTATTAACAATTATCTGACGAAATTTTCACTTTCCAAAAATTTACCGAAAAAATCGTCAGATAATTGTTAATAACAACTGAACTATGCAATATAAAAAAAATCCTACGTACTTCCATGGACAGTGTATTTTTCAAGATATATTCAACATTTCAAGTGATTCGGTTGAAAATTGTCTGAGTTTTGTTTTTGGCCAACTTAAAAAATGCAGTTTTGAGATAAACGCTGCACAGCCGCCATTTTGAAATTAATCGCTTCAAAACAATTATGGTATACAGTCACTGATATGTATGATAAACACCCTTTTTTGTAATCTCGAGTAATTTTGTAGTTTTTCTGAAGAAAAAAAAAACCAAAAAGCCTATTTTTTCGGCCTCTAGAGTGGCCTAAGGCCTTAATTTATCTTCTACTTCCCTCTTTTACCTTCCCCCCTTTACCCATTTCTCTATATATGTTTTTGCTTGCTTAGATATTGGCCCTTTTCCTTTTTCACATATCCTACAAATTCATTGATGCGTTTTTTTTCTTCTAATCGACGATGAATGTTATCCTGCAGCTTTTGGCACTGAAAGTGCCACAGCAACAGAGACGGCATTTGAACGTGCACGAGCACGTGGCGTATACGCTTCTGAAAGGCGCTGGAATTCCGACGCCACCGTTCGGCGTGGCCAGCACACCGGAAGAGGCTGGCAAACTCGCAGAAGAGCTTCACTCCAGGGATATCGTTTTGAAAGCTCAAGTACTCGCTGGTGGACGTGGCAAGGGACACTTCCAAGGTAGCAATGTCAGCGGTGTCGTTCTCTGCGATACGTGAGTTTGCCAAAATTTCGACCCTAATTACTCGTCGAAGATACTTATGATTTTTATCAAACAAAAATCCAGATCTCAGGAAGCCGAGGACAATGCGAGAAAAATGCTCGGCAAAGCACTCGTCACGAAGCAAACTGGCAAGGAGGGCAAAATTTGCAATCAGGTGATGATAACGAGCCGAAAATTTCCCAGGAAAGAATATTATCTCGCGGTGATGCTGGAACGAAGTTTCGGTGTAAGAACAATTTCAACATAATCGATCGACGAATTGAAACAAATTTGACGCACAGAGTAACTCGAAAGAAAATCATTTCTTATGCCTTCAAATAAGAGTATTTATGAGGTTCAACTCAAGTCTAAGTGGAAGTGGTACCTAATCATTTTGCCCAGTATTAAATTACTTCCTTTTCAAGCAGCTGCCATTTGTGCTAAAATAACGATATTGGGGGAAAACGCCTTAAGGGGTTAGGCTACTGTGACGACACGAAAATCGGGTTATTTGATGGACACAAATTTTGGAGGAATAAGTAGCATGATTGAAAAATCGTTTGGACATTTATTTGCATGTACATTAACAAAGTTGTGTACCGAATTTCATTTAAAAATATTAATAATTAAAGAAGCTATGGATAATCTGGAGAACGATCTTTGAATAAAACAAACAAAAAAACAAGTTTTTTTCATAATAGATAATATTGGCTAAAACGTGACTGAGCTTTTTTTGGTACCTCGTTCCAATAATTTAAAAAAAACTTTATTTTTTTAGATTTTTCGAAGAAAAATGATATTACTGTTACAATGAAGTTAACCGCGTTAGGTCAAACGCGTTTTTCTCAAAACTACATTATCGAAATTGGCGTGCAGGATTACTCAAAAAATATTAAGCCGATTGAGTTGAAACTTGGTAGAAATATTGATAACACTGGTACTTTCTACTTGACGAGAATCGTTTGTGAAAAATTAGAAATAAAAGTACTTTTTTAATCCACATTTTACAGAAATGATGCGTGAAATGTTGATTTTTTTGTAAATACGTGCCATTTTATTAATTTTGCATTTGCTTCATTTTAATTACCGTCACATAGAAACTATACATGTTCTAACTGAAAAAACGTTTGAACTTTTTTGCAAATCAGTCTACGGGACGCTAGACTGCACGTCGATTCGCAACTCCCGCAGCGACCTTGCTGTAACACACTGCCACAGCTCCGACATTTTGATAATGAATTAATTAAAAAAAATTGTTTTGTATACTCAAATATATTAATAAACTGTACCTAAAGTTTGATAATTGTAGAATCATTATTTCTTAGTTTAAAAAACCCTCAATATTGCTAATTTTTTTCCTGTCTAAATGTATATCACGCCTTAAATGAGTTGCAATGAAGTTATTTAGTTATATGACTATAATTAGTTATTGACTACTATATTACAATGTAGTCAATAACTAATGAAAAAAATGTTAACAAAAACACGTCGGTCAAGATTAAACTACAATTTCACTGAATAAGTGTACCAAGTTTCAAGTCAATTCGTTCTTTAGATGTCGAGCAATCGTGTACACCGTTTTGAAACACATAGCTTCGTGAAAAACGCGTTTAAAGTTTTACTGGCAGTTCTGCCCTTCAATCTGCGTTCGTCATTTTCACCGTATCTTAAACCCTTAAGGGGTTACGTGGATTTCGACGCAAAAAAGCATACTTTCCCTATTAAAAAAAAATAATTCATAAATTATTTTATTCAAAATGTTAAGCATATAAAAGAGCAACATTTCAACAATATTTAAAGAAAATTCTATCCAAAAATTTGGGAAATTCAGCCGGTGGGGCCTAGTTTCCGGAGACCCCTAAAAAAAGTGTCCTCGTGGTCGTCAGGATAACTCATGATAGCTTTATCTGAAATTTAAAAAAAACAATTTTTTTCTGACAGTAGATAAGTATAGCTCGTGATTGAACGAAGGGTTTTAAAACAATTGAAATTTGAATTTTCGGCAGAGTTGTATGCAAAATAGTTGAATTTTTGGTACAATTTACACTACAATTTATAGCCTTATAAAATTAGATGTAATTGAAAAAAAAACCTTCGTTCAATCACTAGTCGATGTTATTTTGAAGAAGTGTGCAAAATTTCAATAAGATCGGTGCATTAGTTTTTCAGAAATCGTGTCCACCGACTTCAAAAATAGTGTTTTGAGAAAAATGCGATTACCTGCGTCACTACCGGCCAGACTTTCCCAACGGGGGGAATTCTCAAAGGTTCTCCCTCCTAGACCTTTACTCCGATTGACTTAAAACTTTGGGAGAATATTCTAGACATATTGTACCGTGAGATAATTAAAAAAAAATAGAATAGATTTTTTGAAATTTTCAAACCCACGTAACCCCTTAAAACTGTAAGGGTTGAGAATATTGCGCGATTGAAATTTTCCGTTCTTAACAAATGAATAAAAATGGTATACGCTACCCTTTGACTTGAGTTGGAGAGGTCAAATTGCATTCTTTTTCCGACCCACCCACCATAAATGCTCGATACCATCAATTGAATTTGTTCGCCTCCTAGGGCCCAGTAATCATCGTCTCGACAGAGGGAGGTGTGAACATCGAGGACACGGCTGCCAGCAATCCCGAAGCAATCGGATATTTTCCAATCGACGCAGCAAGAGGCATAACCGACGAACAAATTGGAAAGATAGTCTGTAAGCTCGGCTTCGACGAGACAAATGCCGACGCGGTTGTCCAAGTCGTTTGCAACCTCTACAATCTATTCGTCGAAAAGGACGCTCTTCTCTTGGAAATCAATCCCTTCGTCGAGGATATATGTGGGGACTGTGAGCTTGTCAATCTTCACGAGAAAAAATAATGTCCAAACTCACGTTCTCTTCACTACGATACCAAAACATAATAATTGATATGTAAAAAAATATCTTTGAAAAAACAAGCTTTTATTTATGTACTGAAAAGTAGAAAAGAATTTTTGTTTACCAAGTCACCTATATGTGAGTATAAATAAAATCTTGAGGCGGTCAATTTTTTAAATGTTTAATAAATTTGATCGATTCAATGCAGTTGATATGTTAACGAATTTATATAAATTAAAGATTAGATGTATAAATTTCTAGCGCCCCAAGCTTTTGTTTATAGTCATACATCGGTCAAAAAAATCTAAACTCACGTTCTCTTCCCTACGATAAAAAAAATATATGTATAAAAATATCTTTAAAAAGCAAGCTTTTATTTAACGTACGAAAAAGTAGAAAATAATTTGACTTGATAAACTTGGTAAAAAAATTATTTTCTACTTTTTGGTACATTAAATAATAGCTTGTTTTTTGAAAATACTTTTTTTACGTATCAATGATTTTCTACTTTTTAGTCTTCAAGTGATTTGACTAGTTAGTTGTTACTAGTAGTTTACTAGTTTCACGAGTTTTGTACGTTAGGAACGTGGAATGCTTGTAAAAAATAACAAAGATTCTAATTGGGATTGAACTTACGACTAATTGCTGCATATAAACTTTTCACACACAAACACAGTCGGCTACGAATTTGTTTGTATGTGTTAGTGAGATTTTATATGGATGATTAGATATCGCTAATTTTAGACGAAAAGTTGAAAATTTTCTGGATATTTTTTTTTTAAGTTGAACCTTGCATTGTTACCATTCAGATGCATATTTGCAAAATTTCAGAGCTCTGAGCAGTCGGGAATTGGTTAAAATATCGATTTTCCGTTTTGCATCTCACAGAAAGTCTAGTTAAATAAAAGCACTTAAAAATTTCTATTCGCCTACCGCTAAAAGTGCAGTAAAAAACTTATGAAAAGTATCCTCTGTACTGTATCTTACGAAGTGTTTTTTCGTCCTCGCGAGTGCAGATTACGCTCTCGATTGCAAGTGCAATTTCGACGACAGCGCGGAATTTCGTCAGAAGGATCTGTTCGCTCTTCGCGACTGGTCGCAACAGGACCCGAGCGAGGTGCAGGCCGAAAAGTACAATTTGAATTACATCGCCCTCGACGGGAATATCGGGTGTATGGTGAACGGCGCCGGCCTCGCTATGGCCACCATGGACATTATAAAACTGTACGGTGGTGCGCCTGCGAATTTTCTTGACGTGGGCGGCGGTGCGAGCGCGGCCACGGTGATGGAAGCTTTCAAGATTTTGTCCGCTGACCCAAAGGTACGAGGAACGAAAATTTGTATTCGTTGGAGACGTTTAATCGTACTCGGTACGTCAATATTGGCAGGTAGAATTTTAGGGTCGTATATTATCAAAGGTTAATCAAATATACGAAGATTATTATTTAAAACGCGTTTTCTATATAGGTAAAAAAAAATACACATAGTCACATCAGCAGGAAACAGACGTCGGGAGTTGGGTGAAAAAGAAACGCATTTTTTAAACACAAAGGTACATATTTTGAAAGCCTAAAAAAATCACCAAAAAATACAGAAAGACAACAACATGGCCGCCGGCAGATGATGAAATTTTTTTTGCTACGTGTCGCGGCGCATACTCCAGCTTAAACGGTCTATCCGAAATCTACAAACCAAACGGGTTATTCAATTTAACAATAAATACGAATCTTCGACGACCGTCGATTTTTTTAACACCGTCGCGACGAATTGTAACTCGACGATATAAAAACTATTAAAAAAGTCGTCATTTTTGCGTAACTCTTAAAAAATGAAGATCGATGTAAAAAAAAGCAAGATTGTGATCGACCTTCAAATGTTACTCATCGTATCTCCTGTAAATTTGGCAACAATCCATCAAGTATTTCGCGCGATATATATATATATATATATATATATATATATATTTTTTAACTTCCATCTGTACAGGGTCCTTCCCCCTTAATACATTCCCCATATTCCACATTATATCCCCTGGTTCGCGGGATATAAAATCCAATTTGAAAACAGTGTTTCGAGAAAAATGCGTTCAAAGTTTGAAGTATGGTGCTGCTAACGCTCGCCCGGCCGACTGTTGAAAGTTGTAGCTCATTCAATTTTAGGAATATTGGCATTAAATTTTCGGGGAGTATAGCGTGATACTGTAGAATAAAAATATTTTTGGAAAAGGCAATTTTTTGACCCACCTAGGTAGATGTAGCCTTTTAAAGCTAACGAAGCTGTTTTGAATTGAGTATTTAATGAAAAGCTTCCTTATAAATGCTAAAGGGATTGCGCCTCACTGCCCTTTTGAGGGCTTAGGCACTGTGAAAATCTGAAAATCAGGGTTCTTTAAAAAAATTAATTTTGATAGAACAAGTACGAAAGCCCCTATCTCGCTATGGAGGTTTTTTAAAATCAAAATTGACGAAATCGCGATGGTTTGAAAAAAAAATAAAAATTAAATCGAAATGTTCACGATTTTTCGTTAAAAAAATATGCAAAATTTCGAAAATAAAAGCTTTCATGGCAAGATAAAGAATGGCGTGAAGAATGTTGTATCAAAATTCCAGGCGGATAGCTTGGAGAGTGTACACCGTTTTGAAAAATGACATTTCGGGAAAAACGCGTTTTCAAGTTTTGAGTGTGGAATTTTCATATAAATTGTCTACTTACGATCAATCGACGAGGCCCATGTTTATAACCGTCTATACTATCGAATAGTGCAAAAGAAAACGACTTTTTGAAAATGTTACATTGTGATGATTTCTTAAACCTGCTGGCTCATTACCAGCTGAAAAAAAAACGAATACACAGAGTCTGCAATTTTCTCGTATCAGTAATATATAATAAGGACAAATAAGGACAATAAGAAGAAATAAGGATAATAAGGACAAATAAGGATGATAAGGGCAAATAAGGATAATAAGGACAAATAAGGATGATAAGGACAAATAAGGATAATAAGGGCGAATAAGGATGATAAGGGCAAATAAGGATAATAAGGGCAAATAAGGATAATAAGGGTGAATTGGGACAAATAAGGATAATGAGAACGAAAAAGTAAATACGAATAAGGTTGTCCTATCCATCAGGTGGAAGCCATACTCGTCAATATATTCGGTGGCATAATAAGGTGCGACATAATAGCCGAGGGCATAATTCAGGCCTCCAAAAGTCTGGATCTCAAGATTCCCGTCATAGCTCGATTGCAGGTAACTCGTCATTCCCCAAACTAAAATCGTAAATTTCCCATCTGCAAGCTCAATTTGTATCGGTTCATTGACTCTATCCACCACATGCC
This sequence comes from Ophion obscuratus, assembly GCA_964007375.1. Classification (NCBI taxonomy): domain Eukaryota; kingdom Metazoa; phylum Arthropoda; class Insecta; order Hymenoptera; family Ichneumonidae; genus Ophion; species Ophion obscuratus. The sequence goes on from OZ023319.1 coordinate 11,753,838, forward strand.
CTCCGCTCATTTACATTGGCTGCTTTTTTCCCCACAGGGCACGAAGGTAGACGAGGCACGAACGCTCCTAGCCAATGCAAAGTTGAAAATAATTCCCATCGACGACATGAGCGAAGCCGCTGACGCGTCCGTAAAATTAGCTAAAATGGTAAACTTGGCAAAGTCCATGAATCTCGAAGTCAACATTTCGTTGAAAAATGATGAACGTCGCGATAAGCGACGCTCAAAGTATTCACCCGAATGTCATTAGTCGTCAAAATTATCCCTAGACATATCCGCATACGTTTGTACCAGATAAACGTAATTTTTCAGTCGCCGATAAAACATTTTTTTTTTTTGCATTTTCGTAAAAACTCGTGCCAAACAACGTTGCAATTCTTTTATCGCATCGGGTTTGGCCAATAAATTTGTCGTGCGTTGTGAAATTTGCATTCTCATTTTGAAAGTCCTCGAAACGTTCTCAGTTGCCGCGCTATTCGAGAAAGAGAGAGAGAGAGAGAGAAGAAAAATATTCGCTCTTTGGACTGTGCGCTCATGTCAACGAGGTTGCCAACTTTCGCACTGCTACGTCACAATGCGAACGGGGAAAAAATATCTTACGTTACAATATCGTCGTACATACAACTGCCGATGTGCGTAGAGTGTGATTCAAAAGTTGATGCAACTTATACGACACTCAAGCGAATCTGTGAAAAAACGTGCATTTTTTTTAACGATTTGTTTATTTTCGAAATATTTTAATAAAATAAAATATATGGAATATATATATATATATATATATATATATATATATTAGACTGATTCAAAAAAAAATTTTCCTTCTGGATTCTCGTGCTATTGTTGGGCACTGATAAAACAAAATTTCTCTAAAAAGATGGGCGCGGTCACTCAATTTTTAGAGGTGGCTATCTCGACTTTTTTGTATTTGAATTTTTTTAACGAACGTATTGCATTTAAGCATAGTCATGGCTTCGGATTACGGATAAAAATCACATCCAGCAGCTTTTTCGTAACAAAAATAAACTCTAACAATTTGAAAAGGGTGTAATATTCACAATTCAAATCCAGGTAGATCAATAATGGCGTCTATACTACTCTCGTTATTCATGTAGATTTATTTATACGCATTAACATTTTGCACTTTTTACGAAAAATTAAATTATAAGCTTTTATTCATAAATCGTATATTTACATTTTCAAAATGCTACGCTTATATTATCTTTAAACTCATTTACATTTCTTCCCAGCCATTCTCAAGTTCGTTAACATTTTGGGCAGAAAGAAAATGTGCAACGTTGAACAGTTTGTCCAAATCTCTCTTAAATTTACGCTCCTTCGATATTTGTGACGGCAAATTCTTTTTAACTCGATTTTTTAAAAGTTGTTTCCAGCCTAGATGGAGTTTTATTGATTTCAAGATTGCGTTATTCAATCGACGCGTTGGAATTTCAGCACATTTCCATTGTTCGAAAATTTCTTTCATCGTTTCGTGTGCACTTCGACGTATGGTCAGTTTTTCTCTGTTATGTTTGTAAAAGAACAAACTCAAAACTTTTCCGATTTTTATCCGTAATCCGAAGCCATGACTATGTTTAAATGCAATACGTTCGTTAAAAAAAATTCAAATACAAAAAAGTCGAGATAGCCACCTCTAAAAATTGAGTGACCGCGCCCATCTTTTTAGAGAAATTTTGTTTTATCAGTGCCCAACAATAGCACGAGAATCCAGAAACAATTTTTTTTTGAATCAGTCATATATATATATATATATTATAGAGATATAGAATAATATATAGAAATAAAATGGAATATATATATATTCCATTTTACATTGTAAATATGAGTATCTTTATCTACCACTCCCGTTGAGGGGTTAGGCTATTGTAGGCAAATTGCAGAGAAAAGTCCAACAAATGCCGCAGGAATTGCAGATTGAAGGTAAACTTATTATCACGATAGAACTGCTGGTAAAACTTTAACCCTTCGATTACACACTAGGTCATTTTGACCCCACTGTTTTTTTCAACTGACTGTATCGCAAAACGGGGTAATCTATTCGGCTGCAGTGCATCGCTCGAATGTTCCCCCACTCCTACTCTATAGGTGGACATTTGGCCCCCATCCTACATGCTGCCCGTGTACTGACGACAGCGGTCGAAAAAGGACCTGTGGTCGAATCGACCCCGTTTATGCAGTAGTGCGGTGAAAGTGAAAACATTTTTTTTGCGTGAAATTTGGTGTTTTATTAGTACATGTGAGTTACGATAGAAAATGCTCATTGTTTTTATTGTGCGCTACTATAGGAAATTGTGTATTTAGAATGTCGATCATAAAACCAAAAGCAAGTGTCCGTTATGCAGGAGGGGTATGTGCAACGAGCACCGAATGTACTTATGCGTCGATTGCGGTAAATGTGAATAATAATAAGTAATTGAAGTAAAAAAAATGCGGAAAATATACGTTTTCAACAATTAATCTGCCGAAAAGTCGATTTTTTCCATTTTTCAGTATCCCGAAAATGCTCAAATTCAAACGTCCGAATAAATATACTTTTTGGAAAGATGGTCGACAGTGTCTTTTTTCGTGTCTACAAATCTTCCTATTTAAAAACCTTAAAGGACTTCTTTTTAAATTTTGAAGAAATATATTATGATCTTTTTTGTGCAAGGACGTATTTTCAACGCATTTCATTTTCGTTTTTCGCAAAAAATAAATTTAAAGCCATAAAAAAAGGATCATTGACTACAGAAAGCGTATCTACAAAAAAATGCATATTTACTGAAATACAATCGCCTGAAAAATGTTTAGGGTCGGATCGACCCCATATGCAGTCAGAGGTTCGTGGCGGATACGTACAGTCGAAGGGTTAAACGCGCTTTTCTCAAAACTATGTTTTTCAAACGGTGTCCGCGGTTTCTCGACATCTAATGATCGGATTGACTTGAAATGTTGTACATTTATTCAGTGTAATAGTAGTTTAGTCTTGACCGACGTTTTTCTTCTCAACCGTTTTATTTAATTACTTATTCACAATAATGATGTATCTTTTCCTCGCAAAATAGGGAAAAAGAATCGATTTCTTTAAAATGATTGATTGTGAAACACGATAACGAAAAAAATCTCCGTCAAGTCTTAGCCAATAGTGTCCTTTTTAAGAAAACAACTTGTTTTTTGTGTTTGAGATCAACTGGGTGGCCAAAATCAAGTGCACCGTTGAGTCCCTCACGTTCGAAGGTCCTTCACGAAATTATTTATAACTTATTTAATTAATAATATTTTCTATGAAATTTAGCACGCAACTTTGTTAATATACATACAAATGAATATCCAAACCAAATTTATCAATAATCTTACTTCTTCCTTCAAAATTAATTTTTTAAACCCTGATTATCGGGTCACAGTAGTCTCACTCCTTAATATGATTATGTCATGCTATGATGTAAAATCACCGATCAAATTACCCAAAATAATCGCCGACTCGTATTAGTTGCTTTAGTCATCGACAAAAATGAATCTGTTATCTGTATGAATTTTGACGAAACTTCTCAAACAATAAGTCTCTTTACATTTCATGAACAATAAACGAACGTCTGTATTGGCTATTTTATTCCTGAACATATTCGAAAAATTGTATTGCACGTGTTCCTTGTTTGAATTTGGTCTCTAACGTAGTACTCAATTCGCTCACGCAGATCCGCGGCGCGGTATGTCGCGGCTGCGCTCAAGCGAGACCGCATCAAAAGCCAATTTCCGCTGTATTCCAAAATGGGCGACTCTTTTAGAAAAAAAAATGGCTTTTTCGGTCGCTTTTTGCCGAAATTCTGCATCGATCGAGAGAAATCTCATCCGAAACGCTCGCCTCGTTTCGGAGATACCGAAGAACGCGTTTTCAAAGCGAACGACGAGACGCCATGTTGGTCGTCGCGTACAAAGTTTGTAGAGCTTAGATACAGGAGGCCACACTCGGCCTTTCAACTCGTCCCTATAACAGTGACCAGTTATAATGGCGCTGGGGTTGTCCGGAGCCCTACATCAAGAGACGCGGCAGCGTCTCGACGCCAATGAAAAAAATAGCAGCACTGAGTACCACGGATACTGACGAACACGCCCAGACCCTTTAGCAGACGACTTCTTGACTTTAAATCGATATAGATATACAAAACATGGGTCCGATTTAAAACAGATCACAGCTGACGTACCTAACCTTCGTTCATGTTTGAGTGTCAGAGTTATAAGGTACAGATGGAGCGGTACGGTATATTATTCGTAACATCTATAACAAAAAAGAACTCATTTCCGTCCAGACTCTCAGTGAACAAGAAAGTTTCTTTTGTCACCAATTATATAGAATAAGTTACTCTACAAGCGATAAAGTTTTCAGCCGGAATATTAAGTATGCTGAAATCAGACTCTCCTTTCCTCGCTTTTTAACAAGTTTTTCTTCAAATTGTCATGTGGAAATTGGGAACCGAAGATCGGCGCAAATTTGGACGTTTGCTGTCACGCTTGGTCCGTCGTAAGGTTAGAAACTCATCTGATCACTTTCACCTCATCGACCAGCTATATTACTATATAGCGGCACCGCAGCGCCATCACTGTTGGTCACATTTTCGGGTACGCTTTTTTCAGTCATTGCATTGGAGTTTGAGCACGGTCGTATATACAGGTCTGGGCACTCCGTTCAAAAATGCGTGACTCTAAGTGACGCCTCTATTTCCGCATTCCACCGCGGCGCTAGTGAAGAGGAGGCACTTTTTTTTATGCCGCGTTTACGGGGCATGCACGCTGTGTGGTGACGGCCGTATGTACGTGTGGCCTAACCTCGTTTTGGCGGGGTGATTTCGAGTGGATCGTAGCCACGGTTTTTATTCAATACGGAATAACAAAAGATGAAGTGTCTATATATTGCGATGGCGAAGCGGTGCATGATTCCGGGATGCAGAAGTGGATACATAAATAACCCGGAGCACGTCTCATTATTTAAAATTCCCAATGATGACTACTGATATTTTCTACTACTTTTCTACTACTACTACTAATGAAAGGAATGCGTGCTACACGTGAATTTCGAATGTTCTTCTTTTCCGTAAACGAAAAGAAATGTAATTGGATTGGGCGATAGTTAAATCGGCATATCCATATCAAAGACGATGAGGATCATTAACTAATAGCTCATCGCTCATATTTTCGGTTTATGCTTTATTTTTTTGTGTTCGACTAATTATTTAGGATGTATTAATTTTTCATCACAGCCACGTGAAGGGAAAGAATTCGCATACGCGCATACATCGCGCTCTGTCGCACATGCCTCCGAGATAGCAGCGCTCCACGCTTTTGCGGCCAGTTCCGCAAAGAGAGGCGTCAGATAGAGGCACGCTTTGGGGTATACGGAATATACGGGAGTGCCCAGACCTGTATATACGACCGTGGAGTTGAGTCTCCCGGTATCTAGGCAGCGTTGCCAGTTCAGTGCAATTGTACTAAATCTGGTACGATTTCGGAGTATTTAGTACGTCAGTACGCCTTTCGTGAATCTATTACGTTTTTCATGATTTTAGTACCCTAATTGTAATGTACATTGAGGTATGTTTAGGAATTTTTAAAAATAAATTCGTTGACTGGAAGCGATTCAAACGCGATTATCTCGAACCATAGTTTTCAAAGTCGGTGCCAGATATATCTCGAAAACGGCTTGTCCGATTTTGTCAAAATTTAGATACAATATTCTTCGAGTTTTTCTCGTTCGCCACGTAGGATTTTTTTTGAAATTTTCATTTTTGACGGAATTGCGACCGTTTTAATTTAACATTCGTTTTTCGTTCGCAATTTCCGACGATTTTGGATTGCATAAACATTGCATAAAAAAGCAATGGTTCAATAAAATGAAAACCCCTTACGTGGCGAACGAGAAAAACTATCGAAGAATATTGTATCCAACCTTGGACAAAATCGGACAAGCCGTTTTCGAGATACAGCTGGCATCGACTTATAAAAATATGTTTCGGGATAATCGCGTTTGAATCGCTTCCAGACAACGAATTTATTTTAAAAAAATGCCTAAACATACCTCAATGTACATATTTTCCAATAAAAAAAAACCCGGATCCAAACGAAACGTTAGTTTTTTAGATAAAAATTCGCGAAGTTTACCTGTTTTTCTCGCCGTTTACTCAGGTACCTCCCCTTAAGTACGAAAATTCAAAATTTGTTACGGTTTGGCGCTGCCGTCTAGTACCAAACGATAGCTCACTCTGGCAACACTGTATCTAGGCTCCTTGTACAAAACATTCGTCAACTCGCGAATTTCACGTCCTAGAGGTGGCGTAGCGATATTTCAATATGGCCGGTCTAAGTATAGCCTGAAACGTAAACAATTAATTCGTTCTCGATTTCCTGCGATTTGGCTATTGGATTTACGTCCGTGGTAGATTGTAAAGATGCGACTGCAGTAAATTATTTATTTTTCGCCCTTTTTTAGCGCCGTCAGCTCTGGATGTAGATTGTTTTGAGGTTACGAGAGTCACTCGCAGGTTTCGAGTGATTCAATTTTTCAGAGTATACTTTTCACAAGGGACCTCTGAAATTGTATTTACACATTTTATGTAACAGAAATCACTTAATATTGTTCGATTTGTTATTTATAATGATACAAACTTGGAAAGAAAAAAAACCTTGTGGAGTGACTACAAAGTCGCCTTGGTGGCCAAGTCATTTTCAGAGCGAAAGGCCACTTTTTTAAAAGACTTTATCTTTACATGGCTTATGGAACGACAATTCACATTTATTGTCCGTCTTGTACCCCGGAATACAGCAGAATCACGAGTAATTTTGCGTTTTTCAAAATTTTGTCCACTATCAATTTTGACCACGTTTACTACACTAGTAGAGCTTCTGCCTTAGGCCGCGAGAGGCGCCAAGACTTTTGGGGATCGCGAATTCTCGAATTCTACAATTGTCGGAAAAGTTACGCGATTCCCGATAAATCGGATATTACGCTGCACAACGGTCATGTGGAAAATCAAGAAAAAAAAGTAGAATGCACATCCTGGATTTGAGGACGCGCAGCCGCGATTCGAAGTTTCCGCACTTATGAATCAGCCTCTATATAAATCGAGCATCTATACATGCGCGTAGGAGGACAGCAGAGTGGGGAGGAGAAGCGCGAGACAGACCCGCCGGATTGACACTCAACACTAGCAGTTCACTGCCGCCGCGGTCGAAGAAAGATGGCTACTATGTTGTCTCGGACGATATCTTTGGCGGAGAATCTCACCCGTCTCAACGGGGCCAAGGTACGTTCGATCGATTTTATCCAACCGCGCAAAAAAAGCGAAAAAACAAAACACGATCGCATTGACAAGTGCCTCGCGTATCCCGCGTCCGACGACAAATTTGATAAGCTCGTAAACAAGCGAGCGTAAATTGTCGAATCATTGAGAAAAAAAATGTCAGGTTCGCCCTGCGCGAGAGTGGGGCGATCACCATATTAGATTTGCCGTGTGTGTAGTCTGCTAAATTGAGCGCCAGGGTCAAAGCGTTTTGAAGCCAAGGATTTTCACTAAGTTGTACATAAGCGACATTTTAAATATCTCCATTACAATTCTAATCGTTTTTTTCTTCGTTTCGACAATTATGTAACAGGAGCGCCAATAGATAACGCGCTTAGTGCGAAATCGAATTTCAAATGCATTCGATTCGAACGTAATGAATTATGCGAGCGTGCTATTGTTTTTTGTTGCCGTTTTGAACACACGCACATACCCGATATATTTATCACGTAATTGTTGGGCGATCCGCGTCTCTTGGAGACTCCCGTTGCCTATATCTGCGCTCTGGAACGTCGTTGTGAACCATCCCCCCTGCCCCTCCCCAACGCGTCTTGACAGCTGCATCTCTTTATTCTTTCACGATGCACCGTGATGTTTGTAGCTCACGAGGAAATGGCGAAAAATGTCACATTCACACGTTACTTCACGTTTGGAAAAATATTACGTCGGAAAAAAAAACAAGCGCTTTGTTTTCCAAAGATCTTTGAACAAAAGATTATTTCGCGACGTTCGTTACGAATTCATTCTAATTTCTCACAAAAAAGTGACATTTTTTGCGCAAAGAAAGAATTGTCACTCGTTCGGGAGTGAAAATTTGCAGGAGCGAACGCATCGGGATGGAAAAATTTCCAGAGAGAATTTCGGATGATTATTGTCATCTTTTTGCGCTCCTGTGGCAACTTTGTTTGTACAAAAAATGGAGCAATTGTTTTTTCGGCAGTCTCGATTACAACACTTAAGGCTGGTACTCGAGGCGTGTAAAGGTATTTTTATCTCTGTACGTTTCTTTTTATATACCGAGTGTCAATATCTCAATGATGAATGTACGTGTGTACGTCGGGCGTACACAGAGGCGTACTCTTGTGCGAACTTGTCACAAAAATAGACACGATACTGTCAAGAGTAATCTAGATCGGTGCTTCAATGTCAGGGCCGCGACGCCTCAAGGTGTCGTAGCATTCCTGAATTCCTGATAGAGCAAGGCCTTCTTTTCCCTCTGAGTGTTTCGCTAATGATTATTCTCGATCGACGCAATGCGAAGGGATTGGACGCTCCGTTTACTGGACCGGTTCAACTTCCAAGACATGAAATTCCATTCACTCGCGGTAAAATATCTTGCACTCATGAGGAAGAAGAGAAAAAGCGATTGGGAACCAGGTGCCATTGATATTTCGATTGTTGATCAATATGGTATTTTTTTTAAATTGATTTTCTGTATATATATGTGGGTTTGAAAAAATTTTTAAGCTACTGGGACAAATCATGACGCTCAAGACTGCAATGTTGGAATGCAACCATTTTTTTTTAATTTTGATTATTACCGAAAGCTTTTTTTTTGCAAATTGAGGTCATAGATCTGTAATTAAAAAACGTAAAACCGTTTGACCGATTTTTCACTGCACAAAATGGCAACAAAAATGTAAGCGATTAAAAAGAATTAATTTCCATTACATTCCAACAGTGTGAACTTTAACGTCATGACAAATAGAAAATGAGGGTTATTCGAAAGCATTCATTTTGAAGGAATGAGTAAGATGTTTGAAGAACCTTTTGGACATTTATTTGTCTGTATATTAACAAAGTTGTGTCCCAAGGTTATAAACAATCAACTGAAGGACCTTTGAACGTGAGGAGCTCAACAGTGTACTTGATCTCGGCCACCCAGTTGATCTGAAACAAAAAAAAAACAAGTTTTCTCTGAAAATACATAATATTGGCTAAGACTTGACAGAGCTTTTTTTGTTATAGTGCTTCTGTTTTTTTTAAATTGATTTTTCGAAAAAAATCGTTTTTTTTTTTAGGAAAAATGACATTAGTGTTAATATCTAATGAGAAAAAAGTTAAGAAGAAAAACGCCCTTCAAGACTAAGACTATACACTGAATTTGAAAACCGAGTTTTGTTTCTTCTTGAAATCGATAATATTGGCTAAGACTTGACCGAGATATCGATAACTTGAACGAACTTTTTTAGTTATCGTGTTTCAATTTTTTTTAAATTGAATTTTCGATCAAAATCTTTTTTTCGAGGAAAAAGCACATTAGTGTTAATATCTAATGAGAAAAATGTCAAGAAGAAAAATGTTGGTCGAGACTAAAACACTGAATTTAAAGAAAATGCGTTTTTTCTTAAAATAGATAATATTGGCTAAGACTTGACCAAGCTTTTTTGTTATCGTGTTTCAATCTTTTTTTTTTATGTTGTTTTTGTCGCAAAAATTCATTTTTCGAGGAAAAATGACATTAGTGTAAATATCTGATGAGAAAAAAGTTAAGAAGGAAAAGAAGGTTAAGTCTATACAATGAAATTAGAAAGACGTTTTTTTTTCTTGAAATCGATAATATTGGCTAAGACTTGACCAAGCTTTTTTTTATCGAGTTCCAATTTTTTTTTTAAATTGTTTTTCCGAGGAAAAATGATATTAGTGTTAATCTCTAATGAGAAAAACTTTTTTTTTATCTTGAAATCGATAATATTGGCTAAAACTTGACCGAGCTTTTTTGTTATCGTATTTCAATTTCTTTTAAATTGAATTTTTGAAAAAAAAATCGTTTCTTCAAGGAAAAATGACATAAGTGTTTATATCTAATGAGAAAAAAGTTAAGAAGAAAAACGTCCGTCAAGACTAAGACTATACACTAAATTAAAACAACGCGTTTTTTTTCCTAACATAGATAATATTGGTTTGACCCAGCTTTGTTTATTATCGTGTTTCAATTTTTACAAAAATCGTTTTTTCAAGGAAAAGTGACATTAGTGTTAATATCTAACGAGAAAACAGCTTAAAAAACGTCGATTAAGACTATCCACTGAATGTAAAAAAAAAAACGAGTTTCTTTAAGTAGATAATATTGGCTAAGACTTGACCGAGCTTTTTTTTAGTCATCATGTTACAATTTAAAAAAATATTGAGTTTGAGTTGCCTCAAGCAAGCGAGTATTTGTCATTCACACATTAGCCTAACCCCTCAAGGTATTGCTTTCACGAACCCGAATTTTTAATAATTAACTGATTTTCGGTTATAATCAAGTAAAAAATACATCCCAGTATACTGGCAACATTTCATGCCATGTTTACCGAACTTTAAACGAAAAATTACGACTCTAAAAATCGATTCGTTTATAGGGCGATATATATAGAGACACGCTGGCCACACTTTTATCTAATCATTTATACACTAAATAACTATAGACGCCTGATATAAGCTATTCACGCGTGTAAAAAAATCTAAAAATTCCGTAACGACAATAAAAACAAGGGGTCACCTAATGTTTAAAGAAAATATCAGTGATATAATTTAGAAAAATATGATTAGCGGAAGAATTTTCGTAGCCGCGACTTTTCAGAGAAAATGTAAAAAAGTCTCAATTTACTAAATTTGCGCGAAATTTTTTATTCCAGTTTATCGTTGGGTATGACAATTGATTGTGACTTATTTTTATTAGGCGCTACTTAATTCAACCAACGATTCGGAAAGGCCTTCGTTATGCCCCCACAAAATACGGCCCTCCGCGAAAGGAATACCTTAAGGACTGTCCCTAAATCAGCCATTTGTCCAATCGACGTAGTAACAAAACGTTCGAAGCGCCGTTTCCACGTTTTATACGAAATTGCAGATTCTCAGCTGCAAGAATGGGCTCGTCAAGCAGTCGGTGCGCAACCTCAACGTTCACGAGCACATAAGTTACAGTTTGTTGAACGAGGCGGGCATACCGACGCCGAAATTTGGCGTCGCGAGGACGCCCGACGAGGCGGCAAAGTTCGCGGCTGATCTCAACACCAAGGATATCGTGCTGAAGGCTCAGGTGCTCGCGGGCGGCCGAGGAAAGGGACACTTCAAGGACAGCAGCGTCAGTGGCGTCAAAATGTGCGAAACGTAAGTTCGTGCCTCAACCAAAAGGTTGAAACAAAAGCTCCGCAGCAGCTGTCATCGTTGAGCTTCGACAGAGACGCCAATTTCTTTTTTTTCCCTCCCCGATTGCCCTCAGGCCTGAAGAAGCCAAAGCTCTGGCCAGTCAAATGTTGGGAAAATTGCTCATTACGAAACAGACGGGCGAGGCCGGCAGGATATGCAACGCTGTGATGGTAGCCCAGAGAATGTTCCCCCGCAAGGAATATTATCTCGCTGTGATGATGGAACGCGCCTTCGGCGTAAGTTTGCCCCGACGACTCTCATTTTATTTTCAGCACCACTCGACGCCCGAGTTTTTGCTCTATTTTTCTTTTCAATTCAGGGACCCGTGATAATCGCTTCGAGCCAAGGTGGCGTCAACATCGAAGAGGTCGCGGCGACGAATCCCACGGCCATAATGTACGAGCCAATCGACATTACGAAAGGAATAACGAAAGATCAGGCGGAACGAATCGCCGTGAAGTTGGGCTTGGAAAACGTCAAGGACTATATATCACAAATCATTTTGAGCATGTACGCCATGTTCCTCAAGAAAGACGCTCTTCTGCTCGAAGTCAATCCTCTGGCCGAAGATATCAAAGGGAATTGTGAGTTTTTTTTGTCTCACTCGTCGTTGCGCTGCATCTTTTTGTTCTCCTTTAAGGGGTGAGATGCACCCAGAGGCGTGAAAAAACGAACATTTTCAATTTTTCTTTTCAAGTAATTAAGTTTGATTTACAAAAGTGATTACACAGACTTTTTATGTTATATTTCAACTTGACTTGTACAAATTTTCAAAGAAAAATATTGATTATTGATTGATCCTCTGAAAACAAAAAACCAAAAAAAAAAATCATTACTTTAATAATAAATCTAGTCCTTAATCGAAGCTTTTTGTTTTCAAAAATCAACTAAATGGCGGCTTCCGACAGATAACTTTCGATTTTCGACCAAAAAATCGCTCATTTGTTTAAAAAAATATAAATTTTCAACGGAAATTAAAATCCTCCGTTTAAGGACTAGTTTTTAATGCTATCAATAAGCACGACAAATTTCATCAAAATCCATCGAGTGGTTTTTTAATTATAGTGCTCACCGACTTGAAAAACATAGTTGCGAGAAAAACGCGTTTAAGGTTTTTCGATGTGGATACGGTATTATATGTTCGTAAAATTTTGAGCTCGATGGATGAAGCTAAACTTTTTTTTAATGTATTTCGATCCGCTGAATCCGAATATCACAATTTTTTGCCGAAAAGTCGAGCATTCAATTGTTTATAGCCAATTCTTAAAACAATTTTTCAAAAAATTAAAGTTTTTCGGGATGAATTATTTTGTTCACATTTTGGGCAATTTTAAAACGAAAGTATTCTTCATAAAATTATGCCAAAGTTCATTGTTTTTTAATAATACATTTTTGAAAATTTCTGAAAGAGTTTTCCAATTTTACACTTGATTTATGTATAGAAATACTAATTAAAAAATTACTTACATCGAATCATCAATTCCTGGCCCATACAATAGGGCTTCTGACGATGTGGAAGCTTCCAAAATATCAATTTGTTGCTGTCTTCGAAGCATTCTGCCTTCTCGGGTATTATCGTTTGCGCGTTTGTCAGCCACGTATATACGCCTTCACTAATTGTGGGATATCCCGAAAACTATTAATCGGATTGTCTTGAACTTTTCAGGGAATATTTTCCAAACATACTTCAAGAAAATGTTTTTAAAAAATCGATTTTTTGAAAATTCTGACTGCATCGCTCCCCTTAAGGCGGCATATACATTTACAACGATCGAAAAATCGATTTCTTTTTTTTTCTTCTTTAAACGATAGAACTATACATGTAGAATATTTTCCCAAAGTTTCAAAGCGAAATTCGAAAAACTTGAAATGTTACAGCCCGTCAACGCTGTGCTGTGGAATTCGGAGCGGGCGCAAACTTTAAACGCGTTTTTCTCAAAAGTGCATTTTCGAAATGGGCGTGTAGAATTACTCAAAATGTATTAAACAGATTGAGTTGAAACTTGGTAGAAATATCGATAACATTGCTACCTTTTACTTGACGGGAATCGTTTCTGAAACATTAGAGAAATAAAACTACTTTTTTGATCCAAATTTTACAGAAAATTTGCGTGAAATGTTGATTTTTTTGGTAAATGTGTGCAATTCTCTTTAGGCTGGATATACATTTAGACAAGAAAAAAATAAGCAATATTAGGGGATTTTTTAAGGAGTTTCGACACCAAAATCGAAATGCTTGTAGACGATTGAAATTCATATCACCGAGGGATTAATTTAGGATGCATTAACTGTCCAAAAATTAATCCGTTTCACCACATAGTTTCGGAGATTTTGAAGGATCAAGTTGAGTTTTGTTCGAGTATTATTAATGAACCAAGTGGAGAAACCGCTCAATTTTTAAACACGACATTCCTGACACTAATCGCAGTTTGTTCAGTTTTTTTAAATTTAAATCGAAGCATTATTTAAACCCCTACAGCCCTATAACTAGTGTTTACGAAGTGCCACGTGTATTACCAAATGGATGAAGGTTCAAGTCGAACCTTCATGGCACGTGGCACTTCGTAAACACTAGTTATAGGGCTGTAAGGGTTAAAATAATGCTTCGATTTAAATTTAAAAACCGAACAAACTGCGATTAGTGTCAGGAATGTCGTGTTAAAAAATTAAGCGGTTTCTTCACTTGGTTCGTCAATAATACTGGAACAAAACTCAACTTGAACCTTCAATATCTCCGAAACTATGTGGTGAAACGGATTCAATTATGGACAGTTAATGCATCCTAAATTAATCTCTCGGTGATATGAATTTCAATCGTCTACAAGCATTTCGATTTTGGTGTCCGGACTCCTTAAACTAATAAGTAATGATTCTACAATTATGAAACTTTTGATATACTTTAATAATATATTTAAATATACGAAACAATTTTTTAAAATTAATTCATTATCAAAATGGTGGAGCAGAGTGTTACAGCAAGGACTTTGATTTGCAGAAAAGCTCAAACATTTTTTCCGTTAGAACATGTATAGTTTCTGTATGACGCTAATTAAAATGAAGAAAATGCAAATTTGCGAAAATGGCATGCATTTACAAAAAAAATCAACATTTCACGCAACATTTCTGTAAAATGTGGATTAAAAAAGTCTTTTTTTTTTTTCAATTTGTCAAAAACGATTTTCGTCGAGTAGAAGGTACCAATTTTGACAATATTTCTACCAAGTTTCAACCCAATCGGCTTAATAGTTTTTGAGTTATCCTGCACGTCAATTTTGATAATGCAGTTTTGAGAAAAGCGCGTTTGAAGTTCACGCCCGCTCCGAATCCGAGCGGTGAGGCACAGCGTTTACGGGCTGTAACATTTGAATTTTTTCGAATTTCGCTTTGCCACTTTTCGAAAATATTCTACATATATAGTTCTATGGTTTAAAGAGAAAAAAATATAATCGATTTTTTGATCTTTGTGAATGTATATCCCGCCTTAAAGTATACCTACAGTTTGATAAATGTGGAATCATTATTTCTTACTTTGAAAAATTTCTCACAATTGCATAATTTTTTTGCGTCCAAATGTATATTCCCCCCTAAGGTTCAAAGTACGGTACTGCCACCGCTGGCCCGGCCGGCTGTTAGAATCTGAAGCTCATTCAGTCTTATGAATATTCCAATGACATTTTCAGGAAATATAGCTAAATGGTGATACTTTCGAATGAAAATATTTTGGGAAAATGCAATTTTTTTAGTAGATATAGCCCGTCCATTTAAACGGGAAGAATAATTCTAGAACGATAATAACGATAATTATTATTATTAAAATATACGTACGGTTATCGATATAAATTTTTCGATAAAACGTCCTTCCTAATGTCAAATGACCGCATTCTCAAAGACTTCGCCCTCGACTGCAAGTGCCGATTCGACGACAACGCCGAATTTCGACAAAAGGATTTGTTTGCGCTCCGCGACTGGACGCAGGAAGATCCGAAGGAGGTCGAGGCAGCAAAGTTCGATCTGAATTACATAGCGCTCGACGGAAGCATCGGATGTATGGTGAACGGTGCTGGCCTCGCGATGGCCACCATGGACATAATCAAACTTCACGGTGGCGAACCCGCGAATTTCCTCGACGTTGGCGGCGGTGCTACCAAAGACGCTGTCAAAGAGGCGTTCAAGATCATCACTTCGGATCCAAGGGTAAGGGGGAAAAGTGGTCGGGTTTGACGCTGGCCCGCGTCCATCAGCGCGCCGAAGACATTCGAAATTTTGACGAGGTGCAATCGTTTCACGTTTATCGTTTCGCAGGTGAACGCTCTTCTCGTGAATATATTCGGCGGGATAATGCGATGCGACGTTATAGCGGAGGGAATAATCGCCGCGACTAAGGAACTCGACCTCAAGATACCCGTTGTTGTTAGATTACAGGTAATTCTCTCGCAGCCCCCTGATACTGGCCTACTATTCCTGTACGATAAGCAAAAACGCCTTTTTCCCGGATTTTTAGTTCTCGAAATCGCCACTACGTGGCGTTGGCTGTTATGTGACAGTCTTCCACTCTTGACACGCATGCGCAACTGAACATAATATCGATAACACCCAAAATAAGGACCACCCTTATATGTACATTAGGGTGGTTCAAAAAGAATTTTTTTTCGTGGTACTCAACGGAAAATGTTACTACGTTATGAAAAAGTAATTCGTACAAAATTTGAGAGGCCTAAACATTTTTTTAGTCAGTGTTCAAACGACTTCTAATTTTTTTCCTTCGATTTTTCAATTTTTTTTCCCCGCCAATAAACATCATAATAATATTTTCTCAACATTTTTTATTTTTTATTTGATCAGTTTGATTTTTCCGTAAATAATTTTTTTTTCAAAATTTGGAGTGAATAGAATGAAAATTGTTGAAGTTATGCTGCGTGCCGTTTTGAAAAATTATTTTCCGAGAAAAAACGGTCGACGTCTCGCACACGGGCCAGGTACTTAACTTTTTCCCCTTTATTCTATATGGTTTAACGCATCTCTTGAGCCGATAAAGAAAATATCAATTCTTTATAAATTCTACAGTGGTGTTACCCCTCAAATGTAAATAATCGATCAATTTTATTTTGTTTTCACCCAAGCAAGCATAAGGAAATAATTAAATGAAACATAAACTATTTTCTTCGTCGTTATATCGTAGCTTGTATAAAAAATAACTTTCATTGCGTAAATTGAGTAGATATTCAAATTTTACAATCAAGCTAACTGTGGGCAAAATAAATACATTAGACTTCCCGGCCGATGCACAACCAAAAGAATACTGGAGGATCAACATCCACTACCAATTAATAGATAATACAATTGTAAATCTAAAATGCCGATTTGAGAATCTGCAGTTAACTCATGCTGTCGAGGCATTGTTGAAATTGAATATGAATAATGGAGAGGATTTCTACGATAATTATTGAACAATCTTAATAATTGATATGCCAGCCTTAGAAGCTGAAGCGATGGTCACGAAAAACAAAAAGTCGTACTGCCCTAACTTATATAAACTTTTCCAAGCAGCAATAATACTTCCAGTGAGGTCCGCCGGCTGTGCAAGGAGTTTTTCTGCCATGAGCCGGATAAAAACGTGGCTTGGAAGCCCAATGTTTCAGGAATGATTCTCTCATACCTTTCTGCTGAACGTAGATAATGAAGTTGTTAAAAAAATTTATATACCAAAGCAAATATATTTAAAAAACAAGGTTCAATTATATGTGACTATAAATAAAAGCTTGGAGCGCTCAACTTTTTAAATGTTTCATAAATTTGATCAATTCAGTTTCATTAACCGTATTTAATTTTGCACAATAGTAATTAGAGAAAAAAATATTATCACACGTTTATACTCAGTTTCGGGATTTTTATTTAATAAATCTAAGGTTGTTTGTCTGAATTTTGAGAAACGTTGAAAATTTTATGTATTTTTTTTGGTTAGTTGAATCATGCATTGTCACCTTTTAGATGCACGTTTGCAAAATTTCTGAGCTCTAAGTAGTCGGGAAGCGGGTGAAATATCGATTTTCCATTGTGCATCTCACAGAAAGTCAAGTTAAATTAAAGCTCGTAAGAATTCCAACTGAAAAAGTGTTGAGTCGATTCGCATCAAAAATAGAAAGCTAAGACTTATTTAATTAAGTACCTACTGGAAGTAACATTCAAAAACTGGAACCTGGATTAAAGAATGATGAGAAATTAGTTGATTATTTTTAAAGTCTTGCATGAGTTTGACATTCATGTTAACACGAATGTATAATCAAAGCTTCATATTTTATGTGTGTTACGTGATTATCGGCTACATTGTAAATTTTATTTTTGGTAATTCTCTAAATAAGTGTCTTTTCCGGAAAATGAGCGTAAGTTTTTTTTTCTTTTATTTTCTCATTTATTGGGTTATAAATCATGATATTCAGTCGGGGGAAGCTGACATTTTTCATTAACAAATTTTTTTACGAGCGAAAAATTCCAAATCCAAACAAATTTTTTACGAGCAAAAAATTCCAAAGCCAAACAAATTTTTTTACGAGCGAAAAATTCCAAACCCAAACAAATTTTTTACGAGCAAAAAATTGCAGACCCGAACAACTTTTTTACGAGCAAAAAATTCCAAACCCAATCAAATTTTTTACCAGCAATACATCAATGGAAAATGAATTTTATGCTCGTGATAAAACCCAAACAAACCCAATATAGGCGTCGGAATGTTCAAAAATGCCCTATTTTATCACATGTTTCCGCGAACTTCAAAACCCCATAACGTTTTATGGGGGGGGGGGGGAGGGGGGAATTTCAGCTTCCCCCAACTGAACATCATAATTTATAACTCAATAAATGAGAAAGTAGCAAACAAAAATGTCAGGCTTATTTTTCGGAAGTCACTTATCTAAAGAATTACCTTATTTTAAAAAAGACGATTGTAAACGAATTCACTTTTTGTCAGCCCCCCTCCCCTCCATACAAAAAATGCTGGCCACGTCAATGTTTCCGACTCTCACCCACAGCGATAATCCAATGTTTACGATCAAACTGACAAATTGCTTATTTCGTCTCTTCTCCAGGGAACCAACGTGGACGAGGCGAAAGCGCTCGTCGCGAACGCCGGCTTGAAGATCGTCCCGGTCGACGATCTCGACGAGGCAGCACGAATAGCCGTGAAACTTTCTACGATCGTGAAACTAGCGCAATCCGCCAATCTTAGCGTCAACTTCGAAATACCACCGATCTCATAGACACGCTTAGAACCAAAAGTATAACGGGTAAAAACACTTGAACGATAGAGAAAGAAAAAGAATAACCGAGATCGCGGGTATTAATATCAAAGACAGTCGACGAGCGACGAAGTAACGCGAATAAAGAAAAGGATCTCAATCGCGAAAAAAAAACAACATCGCACGGTTCTCGATCGGAGAGGCAAGGAAAAAAATCGGCTTGCCGAATCATTGACTCGTATCTGATCGATTCATCCTCGGGTTCTTTTTCTTGCACCTCTAAAGTGTCCCCGTAGTAGCGCTTTCGAATCAATCTCTCTTTCTCACTCTGTCCTATGATCGTAAATTCATCCGATATTGCTCTTCGCTCCCCGAATTATCTTGGCATATTCGCAGGACGATGAAAGAGAACGAAAAGAACAGAAGAAAGAAACGAAGGAAAGTTTATTAAATATAACACGCGCGTCTATAAAGTTTGCAATCTCAGGCTGGTTATATAATTATATTAATTATATATAGTTGTATAATTATATAAATACATTTTAGCGAAATGTTGCCACGCGCGTTAAACTCGCGAGGAACATTTTAAAAACAACAACATATACACGTAATTGCTGAGGGTATAAAAAGTATATTGCATTGCGAATCGAAAACCGACACAAGGCTCCGAAACCGAGAAGAAAAAAACAAGATGTAATAGTCTACAGATTTATTTTTATCCCGCTCCGTAAAACACGTTAAAATTGTTCTCGATAAGGCCATCGTGATTCAGTATTAAAGGAAATTAATTTATAAATATATTAGTATTTCTCTTCGGTCGTTGCACGTGGGGCGAGGGGCGAATTTTCTCGCCGTGTCCACGTGTCTTTTATCGTGAGAAGAAAGAGAGCGAATTTTTGTTCTTCGATCAATCCATTTTTCTGTTGATGCGCCAAAATACGTGAAATAAGAAGCAATAGGCGAACGAAGAGAACAGCGGACAAGCGACGAAGTTCATTTTAATGTATTATTAACGTACAGTAAAGATATCCGGTCACTGAAAACAACGCCTGTCCAATGTAACAAATACTTATATACAAATGTGTATACATAAATTATTTTACATAATTTCAGTTCTTTTCTTTTCAACACGAGCTTCTTTACGATATGGTTGATTTTTCTTCTGTTCCTTACCTTTTCTCGATCAAGAAAGACGCTTCGTCGCTCAATATTGACGGATAGTGACGTCTTTTTTGCAGCAGATTCGTCTGGTAAAAGATTAACGGGCTACACCTGACACGTGGCTGGAATAAAGAGGAATTATCGTGAATTCTTTTCTGAGCAAACGCGTGCAGGTCTAACTTTTTTTTTACCTCGAAGAGTATGGTTTTGAGTATCTTTTGCAATTTGTGTATTGAAAATATTTATAAATGTGGTAGATGCGGTTTGCGCGGACCGCTGTTGGAAAAACGTCCTTCGCGGTGACCACTGCCGAACGGAAACAAATCATCCGAAATAAACACAATCAAACGCATTTAGTTTTTGCATTAGATGATCTGGTGCTTGGACGAAGGATTTAAGGGATATGCATAACCTTGAAGTTAAAAAAACAGATCGATTTTCAATATTTTTTTCGTCTCAGGTATTGGGAGGTTGAGGTCGATCTTTCGCACGCAGATAGTACATATAGTACAGTCGTGCTGTATATTGGAATCGGAAAAAATTAGAAGAAGGCTAGTTTTTTGGCAGGTGATTTTGTAGGTGCCACGGGTGCTAAAACCAAGTTTGCCTAAAAATCGGGGGGTAGGGTTTTTTTTAGGGGATGGGGGTGGATTAATGCCAAACTACAACCCCCACGAGGTCGGCGCTGGGAAACAAAATGTTCAGAAAAATCCGGGTTTTATTTTTGTCCATAGCGCCGAAGTCGTGGAAGTTCATTTTGAGGGTGAAAAAGTGGGGTGAAATTTTGAAAAATCAGTTTTCATTCGATAACTCTTTAGGACAAATTCATACGATTTTTGTTCGAATGGAAAAGTTGTAGCCCTTGAAAAGACGCGTCGATCGAGTATTCGATCAACCCTCTCCAATAATATCTTCACTCCCAAAAGAATTGTTGAAGAATTAACAAAAAAATTGTTTATCGAATAACTCAAAAACAATCGATTTTTCGGGGATGGATCAAATGTACGAAATGTAGAGAATAATTTTCTCTATATTTTCGTTCCTATGCGCAACTTTTGAATTTTGCTTTTTCGAACCCCTCTCAGGGGTTGAAAATTCAAAATGAAATTCTGGGAAAACTATTGACCGAAACTAAAGAGATACGAGTTTGGCGCTGTGGACAAAAATGTAGCTGAGGGTTCATTTATAAATTCTTCCACGGCGGCGAATTCGTGCCGTCAATAGTTTTCCCAGAATTTCATTTTGAATGTTCAACCCCCGAGAGGGGTTGGAAAATTCAAATTCAAGAGTGGTCCATAGCAACGAAAATATGGAGAAAATTATTCTCTACTTTTCGTACATTTGAACCATACTCGAAAAACCGATTGTTTTTGAGTTATTCAATAAACTATTTTTTTTTTGTTTTTTAACCATTTTTTTGGGGTGAAGATATTATCGGAGAGTGATGATCGAATACTCGATCGACGCGTCTTTTCAAGGGCTACTACGTTCCCATTTAAACAAAAAAACGTACGATTTTTTTCTAAAGATTTATTTTATTAAAATCGATTTTTTTAAATTTCACCCCACTTTTTCACCCTCAAAATGACGTTCCACGACTTCGGCGCTGTGGACAAAACTAAAGCCCGGATTTTTCTGAACATTTTGTCCCACGGCGCCGACCTCGTAGGTGTTGTAGTTTGGCATTAATCCACCCCCATCTCCTTTCATCACCTAAAAAAGAAACCTACACCCCGATTTTTAGGCAAACATGGATTTAGCACCCGCGGCACCTACAAAATCACCTGTCAAAAAACTAGCCTTCTTCTAATTTTCTCCGATTCCGGGTTTTTTCAGCGACAGCACGACTGTACTAATAGGCTCGACATGTTGCGGTTTTTTTTTTATTGCAAAATATATATGAACAACGTAATCATTGTTATTTAATCTCAAGGCTGCAGCCTCCGCACGGCTCGGTCGCGTACATGAATCCGGTAAGTGGATTCACCTAAAGTCAAAAATGGAAAAATATAGTCTTAGTACAATGGTCAAGCTACAGACTCACCGGATACATTATTGAAATTTTAAAAATTGCACAAATAGCACTGTTTTTAAAGAAAAGGTCGATTTTCGACCAAAAATAATGACTTTAAATGTTTAATATTAACAAACGGACGAACATATGAAAAAGTCATCCGATCAGTCGATTAAATATGTTATAAAATATGAAGTTAAGGGGCTACATCTACCTAAAGGCCCGAAAAAATGGCCAAATTCCGATTTTCTTTGGGGGAACTCGTTGGTGACAAAAACGCATTTTTTTTAACACAGAGGTACATACAGTGGGTGAAAAAGTATTT
Organism: Ophion obscuratus; assembly: GCA_964007375.1. Classification (NCBI taxonomy): domain Eukaryota; kingdom Metazoa; phylum Arthropoda; class Insecta; order Hymenoptera; family Ichneumonidae; genus Ophion; species Ophion obscuratus. The sequence continues at coordinate 11,776,032 of OZ023319.1, forward strand.
GTACACGTCGTCTTTTTCAAATTATCCTACCAAAAAATTTATTTATTACGTTTCTGTGCTCGATAGCTTGTCCTAAATATACATGGTGTTTGTTTACAAAAATCTTGTGACAACGCGAACAAACGAGTAAAACCAATTTAACAACAGTTTCGTGTCACATGTACAAATGCTTTTTTTTCCACACTGTATATTGAGAAATTTTGAAAAACACCAGAAAATACGGAAATACAATGAAACGTGGCCACCGGCACATGATGAAATTTATTTTCTCATCGTTTAGCGGTGGACACTCCAGCTTAAACGGTCTATCCGAAATCTAAAAACCAAACGAATTATTCAAGTTAACAATAAATACGATGTGTTGACGATCGTCGATTTTCAAAATCATTTTTTAACAACGTGGCGACGCATTGAAACTCGAGCCTACAAAATCTATTAAATAAGTCGTCATTTTTACGTAACTATTAAGGGATCATCAAAGTGTAAGGGGTCGAAAAATAGCTGATTTTTTTAAATACACTAACCAGTCTGATTTTTTAATGTCAAATCAAAGCACTCATGAAGAACAAAAAATAATGTTTTAAACCTTTATTTTAATTTTTTTATCATTTTGTAAAAACATTGTAAAAACATTTTGAAACAAAATTTGTAAAAAGATGATTAATCAGTATGAAAGCCGCGATTTTGCTATGGGGGTTTTCTTAAGGCGGGAGCCTGAATTAGAAGGACCGAAAAATCGTTTTTTTTAATTGCTTAAATCGATAGATAAACTATCCAAGAATATATTTACAAAGTTACAGAGGCCAATAGAAAATGTTTTTGGAGATACAAGGCCAAAAGCAGAGAAGCGATTGATATTTGATATTGATATTTCCTCCTATTGAAAACTTTTAAGCGCGTTTTCTCCAGTTTTCATTTTTGATTTATTTATTCTTTATTCTTTCCTTTCTCTTTTTATTTTTTATTACTTTCATTTATTATTTTCATTTATTGAATCAAACCAAAGTTTATCTTCTTCAGTATGAAAATCTTTTTCATTTTTTTTCAAACATTTTTTTTTCAAACCTGAGAAAAGTTCTAATTTCACGATTTTTTCAGCTTTTTCTTAAGTCACCCAGAAGAAAATATATGACAAATGAACATTTTATTGGTTTATTTGGTTCAGTCGAGAATTACGAGCTGCATCTTTCTCGTCGATTGGGGACTGCAGTGGCAAGACGCACATGGAATAGGCTGATAAATCTGCAGTCATTTATTGTTACATGTTGAACATTTTTTAAAATACATTTCAAATATACATGAAAAGATATCTGAATGTTTACTGGGCTCACTTGTTTTTCTCCTTCTAAACAAATTCCCGAAAAAACGCTTTTTTGGACCTTTTTAATTTAAAATTACACCTTAATAAAAATTGACAAAAACGCGGCGGTTTGAAAAAAAAAAGTATCGAATTTAGCTTATTCTTTCTACAGTTTTTCGTTAAAAAAATATGACGATTAAAAAAAAAGCTTCCACAGCAAGATAAAGAATGGGGGTAGAATGTTATGTCAAAATTAGAGACGCATCTTTGCAAAAAAAATGCAAAAAAATTGATTTTTTGGAAATTCTACACTGTGAAGATCCCTTAAGGGGCTATACTAGTGTGAACGCTGAAAATTTGGATGATTTTCGGGAATTTTCTGGAAGAAAAGTACTCAATTAAATGTTTCGGAAAATTAAGAATATATTTGGCTATATTTGACCTAAATTACATAATTTTTTCATAGGAAAATATTGAGATCCAAGCGACTTATGCGCTGCCTTCGGAGGCTCCAAAAAAAGTTCCTCCACTGCTGACATGATTCCAGCCGATTCAGCAGCTGAAACCGAAAAAGGAAAAAATGTCGTTAAACTGGAAGGTATTTCCTGAACAATGGCGTAGGATTTTCGAAAAATATCAAAATCTAACAAAATGGCGTAATTAAAAAAAAAGTCTGTTTTCTTGCCTATAAAATGGTCGTTTTTTTCAATGCCAAATCGTCAATTTTCATACAATCAAAAATATCCTACGTCATTGTAGAGTAAATATATTCAAGAGTACTCAGTTCAAATTTTAAGTCAGTCGGATAATTGCTCTTTGTGTTACAATGTCAGAAAATTTGAAAAGTCTCATTTCATATTCTTGAAAGTATAAAAATCTCATCTCATATTCTTCAAAGGATGAATTGTCGAAAAAGGCAACAAAAAAAAAATCGATTTTTAAAAAGTATCACACTGGTTTAGCCTCTTAAAGTTTGAAGTATGGTGCTGGCCCCAGTCGCCCGGCGGACTGTTAGGTCATTAAATCTTAGTAATATTTCAACGAAATTTTCAGGAAATATAGCTAAAAGATGCTATCAAATAAAAATATTTTTGGAAAATGCAATTTTTTCACCCACCTAGGCAGATGTAGTCCGTTAATAAAATATTAATTTTTTAATTCTAATTGCCGCGGTCCAAAGTAAAAGTATCGATTTTTGGTGAAAAAACGTTCTATTTTCATTAATACAAAAAACTATGCATCGAAAAAAATCCTTCCTTGAAGCACTGATTTTTTTATATATAAACGAAGCTTGTGAAATTTGAAGTTGGTCAGGTCAGTGATTTTTGAGCTATGGTCACCGATGTTGATAAAGTAATTTTGAGTAAAACGCGTTTAAAGTTCGTCGGTTCGCAAAATCGACCTATAAGCGCCTACAACTTCCTTAATTTTGAAGGGGTCGACTTTAAATTTTCGGAGAATATTTTTGGAATGTCATATTTTGAAAAACCATCTAAAACCAATATAAGATATTTTCAAAAATGTCAACTACGTGCAGCCCTCAACTTCGAAGTCTCCCAAATTCCGTCACATCGTTGTCGAGAAAAAAAAACATCACAATTCGGACAATTGCATACAGATTCCGGTGAAAAATCGCGAATTAAGCTGGAATTTTATTGCCTAAAAGTCCAAACGTCAGCAAGAAATATTGCGACTAAGTTCGCGACTTCCCATAAGAAACTGCTAAATTGCGTACACATCGATATTTTTTTCGCGACATCTTCGTCTTGGAACTTTTCAAAACATCAAAGTTGAATTACCATCAGAAGTATCTTTAAAAAGGAAATCCGTAGCTTTTGACATTCATAGATGAACTGCACGTAATAATAATTCGCTGCACGTATACACGTACGCGAATAAAGCCAATAATCTGCACGTTCTTACGTTTTTAATCAGCTGAAAGAGTGCAGAAAAATTTCGCACGTTTCCATATGGAAAGAGATTGCGTTATGTTCCTATACTCGTGCATTTTCGATCCGAAAATAAACCTCGATAAGTTTCTTACGTCACTTCATTAAAAATGCAACAATCCAGTATTTCAAGACGCCTACTTTGATAAAGTTTTCCCGAACGATCATGGTACTTTTATTCGCGCCCATTATTCCTAGCAACCAACACGAATTTTCGCGAATATTTAAGGCATTTTTCATTCCTTCGAATCGTTCCTAAATTTACGCGAACTCCGAGGATATTCTCCGCGATTTGTTTGATGCATTTATCCCAATTTGCGTGCCGGCCGGGGGGGGTGGCGCCTCTAGCGGCCGGCGCGCCAACCGCAGCCGCCCCAAGCGCAAGAAAGCGAGCGAGAGAGAGAAGCAGAGCGCAGCAGTGGTTTTCCGAAATGCTACCGGTCGTGTAGTTTTTCAATGAAAAAAATAATACATCATTGTCCGGCGGAATCGTACGCGACTAAAGAGAGGCCGTAGCGAGGAAAAAAGAATCGATTTCGTAAATACCATCGTGACTCGATCGGAGACGCGTGGTCCGGTGCAGTTTTTATTTTTTTCCGTTCACTGTGTGCCCTCAAACGAGACATATACTCGGCTCCTTTTTTTGTTGCTTTTTCTCCCCCTTTGCCATCAATCTCGCGTATACGCGCTGTGCACAAAAGTTGATAATTCGGCCGGCCGTGTGAAAAAACACATCATCAATCATGGCCAGTGTTTCGTATCAAATAGCAAATCTCCTGGAGAAGGTGAGTATCATCGTGAGCGAAAAAAACGCTTTTTTTGTTCCCTCGACATCGATGATTCCCTTGGCAACGTTCTCTGTCAAGTCCAGAAGATCGTATGCTTCTCCATCGGACTTTTCTTTCGCCGTTTATTCTCGTTCAACATAACCTCCTTTTCATGATTCCCTTATGTTTCTCCATCGCCCTCCGATGATCTGTCACTCGTTCCCTCGCAGATGACCTCCAGCGACAAAGACTTTAGATTCATGGCGACCAACGATCTCATGAGCGAATTACAAAAAGACAGCATCAAGCTCGACGACGATTCCGAGCGGAAAGTCGTCAGGATGCTGCTTCGCCTGCTGGAAGACAAGAACGGAGAAGTACAGAATCTCGCCGTTAAATGGTAATCCCAGTTTTACTTTGGACTGAACGATATAGAATTTCCGTCGCAAAAATGGGCTTTCTCGAACGCCTCTGTTTTCAGTCTGGGTCCGCTAGTCAATAAAGTAAAGGAGTATCAGGTGGAGATCATAGTGGACGCCCTGTGCACCAATATGGTGTCGGACAAGGAGCAGCTCAGAGATATATCGAGTATAGGCCTAAAAACAGTCATTTCCGAGCTACCTCTCGGCTCCAGTGATCTGGTCGAAAACGTTTGCAAAAGAATCACCGGACGACTGAGCAGTGCCATCGAAAAGGTAACAACCACTAAATGGCTTACGGATAAATACGTTACTTCCAATATTCACTATTTCGATATTTTTCCTATTTACTATCTCCAAAGATTGTAGACCTCAGTCGTAATCATCAAGATTAGTAACACATAAAGTCAAAATTTGCATTGTTGGAATGCAATAGTTTTTTTCTCTTTATTTTTAGTACCGAAAATCTTTTTTTTTGCAAATTGTTGTTGTATATTTCTAACGAAAATACATAAAAGTATTCCAGTAATTTTGGGAGCCTAAATCTGTCAAAAACAAATCATCATCGAGATTAGTAATGCATGAAGTTGAAATTTGCAGTGTTGGAATGCAGATCTTTGTTTTCTTCATTTTTATTATCGAAAATATTTTTTTTTGTTGCAAATTGTGGTCGTATATTTCTAACGAGAATATATCAAAGTATTCCAGTTATTGTCAGAGCGTAAATTGCCCAAAAGAAATGTTATCAATCGAAGATAATTAATATTCGTAGCGTTCCCTCAGGATCATAGTAATGCAAGATTAATGAGAGATACATATATTTAATACTTAGCAGATTATTACTTCGCAAAAACCAATCTCACTTTCTCATAATCGGGATCTAGCTAGATCGTATTCTCATGTTGCAAAACCCATTGCATAAAGATTCTGTCATATTGAAGTTTACATTGTTGGAACGTGCAGAAAATAGTTTTTTTTGTTTTACATTGATCCTCGTTAGAGACCTGCAACCTAAATCTATCGCAAGAGCTTGCGGATAACCATAAAGATGGAGAAAAGAAGAAAAGAAAATTGAATTTCCTTTTTTTTAGGCTGATTTGCAGGATAAAAGCTACGAATACACATCCACTGTTGCTTATTCAAGGGGGGAGATACGTTTAGGCGAGGAAAAACAGCTGGTTTTCACGATTGTTTTTTTTAAAAGGAAGATTTCTTTACTACTTTTGAGACTTAGGGTATGTTTTATTACAACTTTTGGCTGTTAGAGTATTTTTTTTCTTCATTTTATTAATCTTTAAAAATGGCGGAGACATGGTACGATCTTTTAATAGGGCTGCAGCGGCGGGATTAATCTGAAAAAAAAAACGACCCAAAAATATTTTTCTTTCATTAACATTCATACGCAGAATATTAACCGTGAAAATGTGAGAAATGTTAAAACTCGATGAAACGGTACGACTTGAAACAAAGAGATTGATTTTTCGGAAAAATGGCTACATTTTGCAAAAAAAAATGTTTTTCTTTTAAATTTTAAAACATTTGCGGTCATGTTTTAGACAATAAAGTTAGAAAGATTTATACCAAATTTCATCAAAATCGGGCGTTTAGTTTTTTAGCTATATCCCACGCCAGTTTTTGAAAATGTAGTGTAAAAGACCCTGCCATACCTCTGCTATATTTAAAGATTAAAAAAAAAATACCATATACAGGGTGTCGAAAACCCTACCGACCTGAAAAGTCATGAAAGATCTTAAATGTCATGAAACTACACTCGACCCTGAAATAGTCATGAAATGTCATGAAAAATTACCAGTCTACCTGAATTATTATACCCTACTAGATTATCGTTGAGTTTATATTCAATATGAAACAACTTTGTGGTACTTGTCGATAGAGAAGCGAATATCGAATCGATAGAAAATAAAATAGGAGAAAGTAAAAGAAAATGATGCGCTATCTCAACATATATTAGTGTTTCTTTGTTGTTTGTGTAAAGCGATTAGATGATATTACTCAAAGTTCCCAAATGTATGTAATATTTTTCTAGATGTTCGCAAAATATATTTCTTTACGGCAATCTTGAAATTATGTTTGTCTCACATTTTTTTACTACATATGGAATTGTACAGTGTGGTGACTTTTCGTTTATTCCGTATACTTTTTATTGGCATACAACGCACATCTGTTTGAGAGAGCAAAATAAAAATATAAAAATTTAGAAAATCGGTTGCACTGTAGAATTATTAAGTATATTTCTATGCCAGAAAGTCATACTAAGAGTCATGAAAAAATCCCCATTCCTTGCCTTAAAAATCCTTAAATGTCATGCAATTTCAGTTCTGGTCAAAATTAGACATCCTGATGTAACAGGCAAAAGTAGTAAAATCTTCCCTTAAAAAGAAATGAAAATCAGCAGATTTTTTCCTCACTTAAAGGTATCCCCCCCCCCCGGTCGAGTTCCACGAATGAATATTCAAGTTTACTGAATTTTTTCGACACACGCGTTGAACAAAAGTTTATCTACAAAGCTTCAAAACGTTCCTCTACATCGTTTTTTAAATTAAAAGCAAAAGATAAAAATCCAAGCGATTTATCACATTGTCGAATGAAAATATTATGAATTACCTGCATTTGATATATTTCGTTTATAACAAAATTCCAGCACAATTCGTGATTTGCGTGAAAGTTGAATTGAAATCTTCGCAAAATCGTACACGCGTTGAATTCATAAATGCGGAAGGTATACGCGAGAAAATGAAATGGTAACGACGTTGCCCCGTACATTGCCCCGTAAGTTTACATCAAGTGGACATTGATGTAAACTTAAAAATTTAATATTTAATAAACGGGTAGACCTCCTTTCTCCTTTTGCCAGTATATTCAGAAAATCTACCATAACGATTAGTAAAATTTTCATTAATATCAATATACCCCAATATTTTCTAGCAACAACTTAAAGTGTCGCGACCATTTATATTTCACAGCAAGAAGACGTGTCAGTGCAGTTGGAGGCTCTGGACATAGTGGCGGATTTGCTTTCTCGATTCGGCTCTCTCCTGGTGACCTTTCATCCGATAATACTGACCGCCCTGTTGCCGCAGTTGTCGTCGCCCCGCCAGGCGGTTCGCAAGCGTACGATAGTAGCCCTCAGTCATCTCCTCACGTCGAGCAACAATTATCTTTACAAGAAGCTCTTGGATCACCTGTTGGAGGGTCTAACGACGCAAAAAGTGAAAAACGTCATACGCACGTACATCCAGTGTATAGCGTCGATATGCCGACAGGCCGGTCATCGTTTCGGCGAGCAAATCGAGCGTGTGATGCCCCTGATAGTACAGTACAGCAACGAGGACGACGACGAGTTGCGAGAATATTGTTTGCAGGCGTTCGAGGCGTTCGTGCATCGATGCCCCAAGGAGATAACGCCCCACATCAACAAGATCATCGAGATTTGTCTCGCTTACATAACGTACGATCCGAATTACAATTACGACGACGACATAAACGAGGCGTTGGACAACGACGGTATAGTGATGGAGACGGAGGAGGACGGTGACGAGGACGCCGAGGACGAGTATTCGGACGACGACGATATGAGCTGGAAAGTACGTCGCGCGGCTGCCAAGTGTCTCGAGGCTGTAGTCTCAAGTAGGCGAGAGTTGCTCTCGGAGCTCTACAAAGTCGTATCGCCCGCTCTGATCGCGCGATTCAAGGAACGCGAGGAAAACGTCAAATCCGACATATTTCACGCCTACATAGCGCTTCTGCGCCAGACGCGAACGTCCTCGGGTGTCGTTCACGATCCGGACTCGATGGAGGACGAGGAGGGGCCGATATCGTTGCTCCAACAGCAAGTCCCGATGATCGTCAAGGCCATACATCGTCAAATGAAGGAGAAGAGTATCAAAACGCGACAGGACTGTTTCTCACTGTTGAAGGAGCTCGTGACGGTGTTGCCGGGTCCGCTGACCAATCACATACCGGCTTTGATACCCGGCATCCAATACAGCCTAGGCGACAAGAATTCCTCGTCAAACATGAAGATCGACACGCTCGCCTTCATTCACACTCTCCTCGTGACGCATCCCCACGAGGCTTTTCATCCTCACATGTCGGTGATCGCGCCGCCAATAATAGCCGCGGTCGGTGATCCATTCTACAAGATAACCGCCGAGGCTCTGCTGGTGCTTCAACAGCTCGTACAAGTCATAAGACCTCACAACGGTCCTATCGATCCGAATTTCGCCTCTTTGCCAGCCGAAATATATCAGTGCACTCTGTTGAGACTGAAGACCGCCGACATCGATCAGGAGGTTAAGGAACGTGCGATCGCTTGCATGGGACAGATATTGGCCCATTTAGGCGACAGCCTCTACGAGGAATTTCCCGTTTGTCTGCCGATCTTTCTCGATCGATTGCGCAACGAGATAACGAGATTGACGACCGTTAAGGCACTAACGTGCATCGCCGCGTCACCCCTCGTCGTTGATCTCGAGCCAATAATGGAGGAAGCGATACCGATACTCGGCTCGTTTCTGCGCAAGAATCAACGTGCCCTCAAGCTGTGCTCGTTGACGCTACTCGATACACTCGTGAGGTCATTCAGCTCGGCTCTTCATCCGGATATGCTCGATAAAGTGACCGAGGAACTGCCCGCTCTTCTCAACGAGTCTGATCTTCACATCGCTCAATTGACGCTCACCCTGCTGACGACCATAGCGACGCTGCATCCAGCGGCACTAACCAATATCTCCGACAATATACTGCCGGAGATATTGGTCCTTGTGAAATCGTCGCTTCTTCAAGGCGCCGCCCTCAACTCGATGCTCGAATTCTTTCAGGCACTCGTACAAGCGTGTATTCCGGATCTCGGCTATCGGGAATTGCTCTCGATGCTAATCGCACCGGTGACCCAACAGGCGGTTCTTCACAAGCAGGCTTATCACTCGCTCGCGAAATGCGCGGCTGCCCTGACGATTCCCTGGCATCAGGAGGCCTTCGTCGTTGTTGAGCAATTCATCAAGGACGTACAGAATCCACAGAGCGACGCTCAGCACATATTCGCACTGCTGGTTATCGGGGAAATCGGGCGGCACGTTGATCTAAGCGGTGTTGCATCCCTCAAACACGTTATACTCAATTCGTTCTCGTCACACTCGGAGGAAGTGAAATCGGCGGCTAGTTACACCCTTGGCAATATAGCCGTGGGCAATTTGCCGGAATACCTGCCGTTCATACTTAAGGAGATCGAGGCACAGCCGAAACGACAATATCTCGTTTTGCACTCCCTCAAAGAGATCATAACTTGCCAATCGAGCAGCCCCTCGGGGGTCTCGCATCTGCAAAATTTCGTACCCTCGATATGGATGCTGCTGTACAGGCACGCCGAGTGCACCGAGGAGGGAACGCGCAACGTCGTTGCTGAGTGCCTCGGAAAATTGACGCTCATCGATCCGGCTACACTTTTGCCAAGGCTTCAGGAATCACTCAAATCGTCCTCGCCCCTCATGAGAACGACCACCGTTACCGCTGTCAAATTTACCATTTCCGATCAGGTGAGCCACGTCGGGACTCTTCGTAACTCAAGGCGGGGCATTTCAAAAGGTGTGCCGCGAGTGTATACATTTTGCACTTGTGTGCAAATTAGGCGGATGTGTGTATCACGTGATAAAGTCGGCACCGACGGCGACGAGTGTCGCGAGGCGAAGTCCAATACGAAGGTGTACCGTAAGAATTTTAGAGGTTCAAGTGTGCCGCTTTATAAAGAAGGTTGACTGCCCTCGGGGTTCCCAGCTCGACGACGGTCTCTTCAATTTCTCTCGGTATCTTTGCCGAGTAGCGGGAAATAAAAAGTTTGGCGCGTTTTACGCGTATTTTAAGTAGGCAACTAGTACAGTCGTGCTGTATATTGGAATCGGAAAAAAATAGAAGAAGGCTAGTTAAATCCAAGTTTGCCTAAAAATCGGCGTGTAGATTGGCGTTTAGGGGATGGGGGTGGATAAATGCCAAACTACAACGCCCACGAGGTCAACGCCGGGAGACAAAATGTTCCAAAAAATCCGGGCTTCATTTTTGTCCACAGCGCCGAAATCGTGGAAGTTCATTTTGAGGGTGAAAAAGTGGCGTGAAATTTTGATAAATCAGTTTTAATTGAATAACTCGTTGAGAAAAATTCATATAATTTTTGTTATAATGGGAACGTTGTAGCCCTTAAGGGGTTATACCCGTGTGAACGCTGAAAATTTGGGTGATTTGCGGGAATTTTTTGGAACAAAAGTACTCAATTAGATATTTCGGAAAATTAAGAATATATTTGGCTATATTTGACCTATATTGCATAATTTTTTCATAGAAGAATATTGAGATCCAAGCGACTTATGCGCTGCCTTCGGAGGCGCCGAAAAAAAACGTTCCTCCACTGCTGACATGATTCCGGCCGAATGAGTAGCTGGAACCGAAGAAGGAAAACATCTCATTTCATATTCTTGAAAGTATAAAAATCTCATCGCATATTCTTGAAAGTATAAAAATCTCATCTCATATTTTTGAAAGTATAAACTGTCGATAAAGGCAATAAAAAATCGATTTTTTTAAAGTGTCACACTGGTATAGCCCCTTAAGAAGACGCATCGATCAAGTATTTTGTCATCCCGCTCCAATAATATCTTCACCCCCAAAAAAATGGTTGAAGTAACAAAAAAAATGTTTATTGAATAACTTCAAAACAATCGATTTTTCGCGCATGGTTCAAATCACGAAATGCAGAGAATAATTTCCTCTATATTTTTGTTTATATGGACCACCCTTGAATTGCAGAGAATAATTTCCTCTATATTTTTGTTTATATGGACCACCCTCGAATTTTGCTTTATCCAACTTCCCTCGAGAGTTGAAAATTCAAAATGAAATTCTGGGAAAACTATTCACGCGAAAATAGAGAGATACGAGTTTGGCGCTGTGAACACAAATGTAGCTGAGGGTTCAAGCTAAAAATTGTTCTACGACGGCGAATTTGTGCGGTCAATAGTTTTCCCAGAATTTCATTTCGAATTTTCAATCCCCGAGAGGGGTTGGAAAATCAAAATTCAAGGGTAGTCCATAGAAACAAAAATATAGAGTAAATTATTCTCCACATTTTGTACATTTAAACTATCCCCCAAAAATCGATTGTTTTGGAGTTATGCAGTAAACAATTTTTTTTTTTTTTGATACCTCAACAATTTTTTTGGGGGTGAAGATATTGGAGAGGGATGACCAAATACTCAATCGATGCGTCTTTTTAAGGGCTACAACGTTCCCATTTGACCAAAAAATGTATGAATTTTTCCTAAAGAGCTTGGCATCAATCCACCCCAACCCCCTTCAACAAAAACCCCTTCATCCCCTTAAAAACAAACCCTGCACCCCGATTTTTAGGCAAACCTGGATTTAGCACCCTCGGCACCTACAGAATCATCGGTAAAAAAAACTGGCCTTCTGCTATTTTTTTCCGATTACAGAGTTTTTCAGCGACAGCACGACTGTACTGAACGTGATTTTGGAAAAAACATGCTTGTTAATGTTTGACATGAACCAGCGAAGATTTTTCTTTCGTTAAGGGGGCAAATCCCTTTAGACGCCTGAAAATACGTCATTTTTGATTATTTTTTTTTAAAGTGATGAAATAATCGCATCATTTTTGAATGTTGACATTATCTTATTACAAGTTTCAAGCGTTACATTTTTATGCTTTTTAAACAAAACAAAATGACGGTGTTTTAAAGTATTCCTTTAGGCGTCTATTGAATAACTGAAGCTTATAACATTATTCTTACTATAACATTATTGGAAGGATATTTCTATAAAATATTAAAAAGTATAAAATTGAAAATTAAGTAGGCTTTGTAATCAAATTTTCATATTTTTGGCCATTTTCTCGACGATTTTTGACCCAAAAAGGTAATTTATTTACGCGATAACCTCAAAACTTTAGGTACATACTTCCAATAACGTTACAATTACCTCCGAAAATTTCAGCCGGGTCGATCAGTAACTTTTGAGCTAAAACATGAGCAGTTTTTCAAAAGACGCCTAAAGGAATACCTTATAACGCCGCCATTTTGTTTTGTTAAAAAAAGATAAAACGATTTAACACTTGAAAGTTGTAATAAGATAATGTCAACATTTTAAAATGGTGGGATTATTTTATCACTTTTAGAAAAATGCATGAACTTACTCATTTTCGGGCGTCTAAAGAGATTTCGGCCATCAACACTCATACGCAGAATATGAACAAGAAAAAGTGAAAAATGTTGAAAATCGATGAAATGGTACGCTTTGAAACAAAAAAATTGAATTTTCCTAAAAAAATCTAAATTTTGCATCAGAAAAATACTTTTAGAAAAATTTTCAAAAACCTTTAGTGCCATTTTTAGACAATAAGATTAGAAAGATTCATACAAAATTTCCTCGGAATCGGTCGACTATTTTTTTTAGCTATGTCACGACAATTTTGAAAATGCAGTTTAAAAGACCGTGCCATACCTCCGCCGTTTTTTTAAATCAATAAAATAAAATACCACGTAACAGCCAAACGTTGTAATAAAACATACCCAAAATCTCAGAATTTTTGAAAAAATCTTTGCTTTAAAAAAAAATCATGAAAATCAGAAGAAAAAAAAATGTCGAATAAAGCTATTATTTTACTTCATTTCAATCATACCGTGTTCAATCTCTTAAATGTAAGAGCGTAATTTCTAAATATTTAAAAAAAGTCGACTTTTCGGAAAATTCCCCGTATCGATTGTCCTCAACCTTGTCGACATCAATGCGATCAGTGCTGATCGACAATTATCGTGAGTAAAACGATTGTCTTGTGGTGTTCGTAGCCTCAGCCAATCGACGCGATGTTGAAGCAGTGCATGGGAAGTTTCCTCGCGGCCCTCGAAGATCCCGATCTAAACGTGAGGAGGGTAGCTCTCGTGGCATTTAATTCGGCGGCTCACAACAAACCGATGTTGATCAGGGATCTTCTCGAATCCGTACTGCCACAACTCTACACGGAGACGCGAACGAAGGTGAGCCACCCACAATCTTCGACCGCAAAGTCGAGGTCTCGTTTTCTCTTGCTCCATACTTGGATAAGAACCAACGATAATGGAAACGCAGTATTCAGTGTTGGGCAAAATTTAATTGCTAGGTCAACTAAAGATTAATAATTAATTAATTGTTAATCACGACTAGAATAATTAACAATTAATTAATTGTAATTGTGAAAACTCACGACTAACAATTAATCAATTGTTAATCGTGACTTGCCACAATCAGAAACTAATCAATTTTCAATATTTTTATTGCATTTGATTTAAAATTAACAATTAAAGTGGATTACTGTGTGGGGCGCGGAGTCGCGTCAGAACAAATGTATATGTTATTGAACTACGTATATGAGTTTGTTTGGGTTTGTTCGATTTAGATTTAGAGGCTACAGTAACGGGTATAAAATCGTGTGCGAATTTAACCATTTGTTTTCGTATCAAAAAGTGATTCACTCATAAAATTAATTACACATATATTTAGTATGAATATCAAGCTTTTAGATTTTTTTTTCGATCTACAAAATGGCTGACTACTAATATTTTATTTTGCTATATTTTTTTAGGTGCTCCGTGGCGTAACATTTAGCATCCACAATTTTTTACCTAGAATAAAATACAAAAATTCTCGACAATCTACATTAGAATACCTAGAGAAGTACGTACGGAATTTAAAAAATATTGTTTTATTCAAAAGTTGTAGGTATATATATATAATAGAGTTTTATTTGCACAACTTGTTATAAAGTTTTCTACAAAGTCTCTTTTCTTACAATCAATCTCATTCACGAACTTACACCTAACAACTTACGTCTAAAATTCTAACCTATATCCTAACCACTACTGATCGCTGTCGCTCTCATCTTTTTCCTCTTTTTTCATTTTTGCACATAATGCCTCTATTTCTTTGAAGTAGCGGCAAATTCCCACATTTATTTTCCCGCTTAACATATTAATGATCTCCCCCTTTATCGCAACCTCGTCAACTCCTTGTATCCACTCCTCCGTTTCTTTTCTTGCCTCTTTTGGCATCATTTCCCAGCCTTTTTTGCAAATTAGGAGGTGCTCCACCGTCTCAAATTTCTCCTCACAAATCCTGCACCGCCAATTTTTCTCCCCCTTCTTTCCCGCCCTCCATACATTTCCACATCTTATTCTTGCCCACAATTCTTTCTCCCTACCCTTCACTCCTTCCTCGTTCCAGTATTTCCATGGGCTTTCTTCGTTCTCCACCAAGTACTTGTATAAACTATTGTATGATGATTTTTGTACTCTTTCTTCTTCCTCCTCCAGTATTTTTTTCTTTAGGTTTTCTAATCCTTCTTTCACCTTTTTTTCTAGTTCGCCCTCGTCTGTCTCCTCTCTTATCATCCCTACTAGATCCTCAATTCCCATTTCCATTAATACTTTTTTTAAATCCTTTCCCCACTTCGAGGGGGTTCCATTCTCAATCGCTCTTAGCTCCTCTCGCAAACATATTTTTGGCCATCTCGACTCCCCCATCTTCACAACCTCTTTCAAATATCTCAGAGCCCTTTCTCTAATTATGTATTCCAATGTTGGCATTCCCAACTCTCTCCTCCAAATGTAATTAGGGGTCGTTCTGTGTACCCCTAGCGCCATTTTACAAAACCTGCTCTGTATTCTTTTATAGGATTCAATTTCCCCCAATCCCCAAATCTCCACTCCATACATCACTGCTGATTTTACTATTGATTCCAGCAAATAGAGTCTCTCCTCCATCATATCTCTTTCCGCTCTTTTCCATATCCCCCATACCATATTTGTCGCTTTTTGCGCTTTCCCCGCCGTTCTTTTACTATGAACCCAGTTTGAAGTTTTCGAAGTAAACCAATATCCTAAATATTTAAACTCCTTAACTATCTGAATCCAAAAGTTGTAGGTATATGAATTGAGTTGTAGGTATTTGAATGAATCTTCAGTGAAAAATTTCGTACAAAACTGCTCATAAAATGGAAAGTTTTCGATTAATCAGAAACTCCGTACGTACTTCTCTGCGAAATGCAATTAGGAATTACTTTTACTTTTAAATTTGAAGTAAATCGAGTGAAAATTGTTGAAGTTATTTGTCACGCTAAATGGACAAAAAGCTGTTTCGAGAAAAACGCGTTTAAAGTTTTAGGTACTCTATGGCCGTGCCAAAGGTAGGCTTACGTTATAAGCTCAAAGTCGGTGAAAAAAAAAAAATGTCTTGCTACAAATCGAATAGTAACTTATTCTTATGATGATAAAGCACAGTTTAGCGAGAAAAAAATCGATTTTTTGAAAATTCTTCTGTGGCCTTACCCCTCAATACAATTCAATACTAAAGAGTAGTATTGAATTGCATTAATGAAGCAATATGTAAATCTTTTTTATTTGATATCTGTAAAGTTAAATAGGTTAATTGTTAGTTGTAATTGCTTCCAAGAACAATAAAAAACGTGAATTGCAACTGTTTCAATAGCAAGTTACAATTACCATAGATTAATCCAAATAAATTAATAGTTGATTGCAATTAAATTAATTGCAATTACTTTTTTAGTAAATTAATGAACTGATTGAAAATTTAATTGATCAACGCCCAACACTGCATGTGTTATACTTGTCCGTGCGATGGTGCGTAATCAATGGTCCGATTGAATCACAGAGAGAGTTGATCAGAGAAGTGGAAATGGGACCCTTCAAGCATACGGTTGACGACGGTCTCGATCTACGAAAAGCAGCCTTCGAATGTATGTACACGCTTCTCGACTCGTGCCTCGACAGGCTCGACGTCTTCGAGTTCTTGAATCACGTTGAGAACGGTCTTCGGGATCATTACGACATCAAAATGCTCACGTATCTCATGACCGCGCGACTCGCCCAGCTCTGCCCCGCGGCTGTTCTGCAAAGTAAGTTATCTCCTTGCATCGATCGAATTTGCCATTTAGGCCGATCTCATCCCGTGAAAACGGAGCCCGACGAGGGCTTTCAACGTCACATCGATCATGCGTAAAATCAGCGAACACGCGCTCCATTGCGATCTCCTTTGCAGGGCTCGAGAGACTGGTCGAACCGCTCAAAAACACGTGCACGATGAAGGTTAAGGCGAACTCGGTGAAGCAGGAGTACGAGAAACAAGACGAGCTCAAACGTTCCGCGCTCAGAGCCGTCGCCGCTCTGTTGACGATACCCGAAGCCGGTGAGAAAATCGAAATTTTATCGAAATTCGCGATAAATCGACGCACCTCGACGGCTAACCGTCTTGAGACCGAAAGATGATTTTTTTCACGTTTAGGGGCTATACCAGTGTGAACGCTGAAAATTTGAGTGATTTTCGAGAATTTTTCGGAAGAAAAAAACTCAAATAAATGTTTCGGAAAATTAAGAATATATTTGGCTATATTTCACCTATATTACAAAATTTTTTCGTAGAAAAATATTGAGATCCAAACGACTTATGCGGTGCCTTCGGAGGCGCCAAAAAAAGAGTTTCTCCACTGCTGACACGATTCCGGCCGATTGAATAGCTGAAACTGAAAAAGGAAAAAATGTCGTTAAACTGCAAGGTTTAACGACATTTCTTGTACAATGACGTAGGATTTTTGAAAAATATCAAAATCTAACAAAATGGCGTAGTTATGAAAAAAAGTCTGTTTTCTTGCCTATAAAATGGTCGTTTTTTTTTCAATGCCAAATTGTCAATTTTCATTCAATCAAAAATATCCTACGTCATTGTAGAGTAAATATATTCAAGAGAACTCAGTTCAAATTTCTAGTCAATTGGATAAATGCTCTTTGAGTTACAATGTCAGCAAATTTGAAAAATCTCATTTCATATTCTTGAAAGTATAAACTGTCGAAAAAGGCAAAAAAAAATTGATTTTTGAAAGTGTCACACTGGTATAGCCCCTTAAGAAGACGCATCGATCAAGTATTTTGTCATCCCGCTCCAATAATATCTTCACCCCCAAAAAAATGGTTGAAGTAACGGAAAAAAAATGTTTATTGAATAACTTCAAAACAATCGATTTTTCGCGCATGGTTCAAATCACGAAATGCAGAGAATAAATTTCTCTATATTTTTGTTTATATGGACCACCCTTGAATTTTGCTTTATCCAACTTCCCTCGAGAGTTGAAAATTCAAAATGAAATTCTGGGAAAACTAGTCACCGAAAATAAAGAGATACGAGTTTGGCGCTGTGGACACAAATGTAGCTGAGGGTTCAAGCTACAAATTGTTCTACGACGGCGAATTTGTGCGGTCAATAATTTCCCAGAATTTTATTTCGAATTTTCAATCCCCGAGAGGGGTTGGAAAATCAAAATTCAAGGGTAGTCCCTAGAAACAAAAATATAGAGTAAATTATTCTCTACATTTTGCACGTTTAAACCATCCCCCAAAAATCGATTGTTTTAGAGTTATGCAGTACACAATTTTTTTTTTGATATCTCAACAAATTTTTTGGAGATGAAGATATTATTGGAGAGGGATGACCAAATGATCGATGCGTCTTTTCAAGGGCTACAACGTTCCCATTTGAACAAAAATTGTATGAATTTTTCCTGAAGATTTTTTTGAAAGTGTCACACTGGTATAGCCCCTTAAGGCTACATATACCTAGAGGCCAGAAAAAAATGGCCAAATTCCGAATTTTTTCCTGGGAAACGGCTGGTGCAAAAGTAACGCATTTTTTCAAACACAAAGGTACATATTTTGAGCGCCTGTGAAAAAATTACCCAAAAATACAGAAGCACAACAAAAACATGGGCACTGGCAGATGACGAAATTTCGTTCGCGATGTTTGGCGGTGGACACTCCACAGAAAAATGAAAACCAAACGAGTTATTCAAGTTCCCAATGAATACGAGTCGTTGACGATCATCGATTTTTAAAATATATATTTTTTAACAACCTGGAATTGAAACTCGAGCATACAAAATCTATGAAAAAGTCGTCATGTTTACGTAACTATTAAAAAATGAGGATCGATTTAAAAAAGAGAAGATTGTCAACCACCTTTAAATGTTCCTCATCGTATCTCCTGTAAATTTGGAAATAATCTAGTAGCTCATTCAATTTTAGGAATATTTCTATGAAATCTTCATGGAAATTAGCTAGAAGGTGATAGTATCGAACAAAAATATTGATGGAAAATGCAATTTTTTTACCTACCTTGGTAGATGTTGCCTGTAGAGGCAGAGAAGAAAATGTACCACGTGACATATGAGTGCGAGAGAGATAGCTGAAATTTTCGAACACAGATTCCTCAGAGATGGATAATATTTAGGGCAAAACGAAATCATCAAGCTCTGCGTCAGGGAATTCTCCAGAGCCTAATGCTTTGCTTTTCCTAAAAAATTAACCATCTATGAGAAAATT
This sequence comes from Ophion obscuratus, assembly GCA_964007375.1. NCBI lineage: Eukaryota > Metazoa > Arthropoda > Insecta > Hymenoptera > Ichneumonidae > Ophion > Ophion obscuratus. The sequence goes on from OZ023319.1 coordinate 11,794,908, forward strand.
GGGTTGAACAATTTGTGAGGTTATGTTGACCTGGTACATGTCCTTAATAAACTTCTCGAAAGTTTGTAGTGGGTGCCGCTAAAAATACACTACAAAGGAAAGACAACATTTGTCGAAGATTCTTTTCAATGAGAAATTTCGGTACTCCAGTCCAAAGCCATCTTTTTCCTCGCGGAAGCCTTCGGTTTTTTTGGGATTCTTTTTTTTTTCTTTTGAATATTAATAAAGCCATCAAATTGATGTTTGGGGGTTTTATCTTACGTATCTGTAGGTACTCAAATCAACTTTTTATTTTCCACAAAGATACAAAATGGCGGCCCAGTGGCCGGTAGAAAGACAACGTCTTTTTTTAGGACCTTCACGGGCAGAATTCTTCGAGACGCACATGAGCGCCAAGAACAAAAAATAACGTTTTTTTCGTAATTGACATGATTTTTTCTGGCGAAGTACATACGATTATTACAAAATATTGATTCTTGAAAATGTGCCACCATTGTGGAAAAAAGTCGTATTTTCGACTAAAAAACGGTCTTTATTTGTTTAGAAAAACCTTAATTGTTAATTGCTCGTAAAAATCACGTGTACTTCGCTAGAAGATCTATCTAAGAAGCTAAAGTTGAAATTTGGAGTCAATCGGTTGAAAATTGTAGAAGCTACGCGCCCGCCCAATTTTTAAAACACGGTTTCACGAAAATCGTGTTTAAAGTTTTCAAAACCATTTTTCTTCGGCTCACATAATTTTTGGAATGCTTACGAATCATTCAAGCCGATAGAAAATTCAGAAGATCATTTTTATTAAAGGTATACAAGTCCTTAATGTCGATACTAAACACCGGAGAAGTGAGGAGGATTTTTTGGATGTTTTTTTTTTAGATTTTTTTGTAGAATTTTTTTATTGTTTTAAGTACCTACGCACGTTTCTATAAAAAAAAAATTAATTGCAAAAATATTTTGCAAACTACTTTGGTATTCTTTTACAAAAGATTCCAAGTTTGTTTCGTAATAATTTCAACTTAATGTAATAAAAATAAAAAATTACGATAATTCCTAATAAATCAATTTGTAAAAACTTTTTCGCAGTTCCCTTGAAGTTTCGACCGCTGAATTTTCCGTCATAAAAAATCTTGATTTCACTGCAGTTCGTTACCTCGTATGATTTCGCTTTAAAACCAATTGCATATTATTCTTAACCTTGTAAACCAAAGATTAATGCACAAAAAATGAATTCAATAGTTACCCTTAAATCGCAGGTGATTCGACGCTAGTATTCAAGTTACGAATAAACATGAAAAATTATGAGACGCAAAAGTAAAATAAGAATGTAATTACAGACAAAAACCGATCGCTGAGCGATTTCGTGGCGCAGATCAAGGCGACTCCCGAACTGCAGCCGCTCTTCGAGGTTATTCAAAAAGACTGTCCAGGCAGCAACATGAACGAGACGAACATAATGGATCAGAGCTAAGGACCGGTACAGGGACGAGTGAACGAAGGATTACGCGTAAAAAAAAATAACACAAACGAGGTACGGAGATCGAAGGGGTGTCGAAGGGAGAGAAAAAAAGAGAAAATGTTATAGGACGGACGCCAGGAAATAAATGACCGACAGATTCGATTTTTGTAACTTATAGATTGATCGTACGAGTACGACCACACTTGCGATCTAATTATTCATAGTTTATTCCCATACGTTATTTTTTCATTATTAATATTATTATGATTATCAAATTACACGTAGTTTCGAGTATAAATGTGATTTCCAATGTAGCGCACCGTGTATAAACCTTAAAAAAAAAGGAAATAAATCTAGCGAACAGTAAACGGTCGGGTTCGCTTATTGGGGAAAATTTCAATCGAACGCCCGTAGTGACGCCTGGTGGGCGATGTTCTTATCGTTTCGTTACCGTCGATTGTCCAAATTCCGACGAAAATAGCCCTAAACAGTAAAAAAAAAATCGATGCACGGAAAAAAAACGTTTCGACATCTCCGTACTTCTCAAACGAATTTGTACGGCACAATTGTCGTTGAATTTTCGACGCGGTAGTTCACGAATTGAGAACCGATTTATTTAAAAAATACAAATATCTTTGTTATTATTTTATTTAATAATTAATATAACCATATTATCACATAATAATTTGGGTTAAATAAATATGAACTTATATAAAATGACAAATATTTCTTAAACCCTCGACAAAGAAGCGAGCCTTCCGAATTCGAAACTTTTCATCGAAACCTCAATAATTGTTTGGAACATCTATGATGATACAAAAGAGAACCTTCGTATGTGCTGATGAAAATATATTTAAAATATTTATATCAAAGCGAACAGTAGTGTTATTTGAATTTTGCTTCGTTGTTTGAAATAAATATTAAGGGGTTGGGCTACTGTGACGACGCAAAAATAAAGGTTATTTAAAAATAAACAAAAATTGAAGGAATAAGATTATTGAAAAATCGTTCGTACATTTATTTGTATGTACATTAAGGCAGGATATACATGTAGACGGAGTAAAATTAAGGGAGACTTTGTCCTTGGAGTGCCATATTTCAGGTGTTTACATTTTTTTTTTTTTTAAGGAAACGAGTAAAGCTTTTTGAGGGCGGTTTTTTTCTTGCTTTTATTCATGATATACAGAACATTAAAAAAAAAAAAATTTCGAAAAAAAAACCAAAATGGCGGCCGTTGCAGCTCCGCGAAAACAGGTCCTCAAATCGCGGGAGGTAAACGGCTGACATCACTGCCCCCTCTTTGTTGATCTGAAACACAAATTCAAAGCATATTATCAATCTGTGACCCTTTGGTCATGGAATGACGGATGGGTTTTTCGTTTAGTACAAATTTCGGAAAATGGCGGCAATTAAAAAAAAATCGAATTTTCTCGTTTTTTCGCATAAAAAGATAAATAATAAATGCAAAAATGTATCTATCGAAAAAACGATCCGTCATTCCGTGAAGACATATTTTCTGAGTATGCTTTCCAAATTTCAGGTCGATATGTTAATTACAGCGGTCAGGAGAATGTCAGCCATTTTTAAAAAAGTGTTTTCGAGAAAAACGCTTTTAAAGTTTTGTAATGTCTTTACACAAATGTGTTTATAATTACCGCTAATCGGGAATGCCTGATCCACAGAGGCATCCCTCCTCTTCTTCTAGCTGCTCATGTTGAGCCGCTAACATCTCCCGCTGCAATTTCAAGGACAAAGTCTCCGTTAAGGCGGGATATACATTTACAACAATAAAAAAATCGATTTCTTTTTTTTGTTCTTTAAACTATAGAACTATATATGTAGAATATTTTCCTAAAGTTTCAAAGCGAAATTCGATAAAACTTTTTTAATTCACATTTTACAGAAATGTTGCGTGAAATGTTGATTTTTTTTTGTAAATGCGTGCCATTTCCTTAAACTTGCATTTGCTTCATTTTAATTACCGTCACATAGAAACTATACATGTTCTAACTGAAAAAATGTTTGAACTTTTTTGCAAATCAAAGTCTACGGGAAGCTAGACTGCCCGCCGATTCGCAACTCCCGCGGCGACCTTGCCGTAACACTCTGCCACAGCTCCGTCTTTTGATGATGAATTAAGGGGTAAGGCCACTGTAACGGCCCAAAAAAAAAGGTTTTTTCACTAATTTTTTGCTCCCGAAATTGAAGGTATTTGAAAAAAATACCCGATAACACTTTTAATGGTGTTATCGGGCATACATTAAACTTTATTATAAAATTTTTTTACAGTAAAAAAAACAAAATGGCGGTTCCACAGCTATCTTCCCGGGACATGTTTTGCTTCCAGGGCTCCGCGGCACGCAGCACCACTGGTGCACTTTTGAATCTAGAACAAAAAAAAAAACCATTAATCTAGAGGGCTATAGCTAGAGAATGTCGATCGGATTTTAAAAAGTATCAATTTTTGTGGATTTGGCGTGCGTTTGAAACAAAAAATTGATTTTTGACGAAAAAAACGGCAAGTTTTTTGTTAATAAAAAATCAATAAATAAAGTTCTTGAAAATTCCGATCGACATTCTCAAGATAATGTAAATGTTCACATCTGGTTAAAATTTCAAGTAAAAAAAATGAAAATTGTTCGAGTTATGCTGCGTGCCATTTTGAAAAACCATGTTTCGAGAAAAACGCGTTTAAAGTTTTGCGAATAGTTTTTTATTGGAAAAAATTAAAAAAAGAAGTTAAAAGGATTTAAACTATTTTTTAAGCCAATAAAAAAAAATCGATTTTTCAAAAAATTTACAGTGGCCTTACCCCTTAATAAAATAAAATTGTTTCCTATACTTGAATATACTATTAAAGTATACCTAAAGTTTGATAATTGGAGAATAATTATTTCTTAGTTTAAAAAATCCCTCAATATTGCTTATTTTTTTCCTGTCTAAATGTAAATCCCGCCTTAAGCAATTTTGAGGGATTTTTTAAACCAAGAAATAATTATTCTATATTTATCAAACTGTATTTATCAAGCTTTAATAGTATATCGAAGTATACAAAATACTTTTTTTTAATTTCATTCGACGTCAATCTGGTAGAGCTGTGGCAGAGTGTTACAGCAAGATTGCAGCGGGAATTGCGAGTCGGCGTGCAGTCTAGATTCCTGTAAATTTCAATTTGCAAAAAACTTTTCAGTTAGAACACGTATATTTTCAATAATTGTTCAGTTAGAACATGTATAGTTGCTGCTTGACAGTAATAAAAATAAAGACAATGCATATTTTGGAGAATGGCATGGATTTACAAAAAAAAAATCAACATTTCACGCAAAATGTCTGTAAAATTTTGATTAAAATAAAGTATTTCATTTCGCATCTTTTGAAAACAATTCTCGTCAACTAACGAACGAGTATTCGTCTATTTCACAGTAGCCTAACCCCTTAAACGGCATCAATGAAAGATTTTCGAACGATCACGAGAGTCGCTACGATCGCTCCGTAAGAACCAAAAACACCCGTTGGCACGATAAATTCGCCGACGGTATTTTTTTCATCGTCGCAAATGTCACATATATCTTCTTTTACGCGGTCGTATCCATTCGTCATAAATGTTCTCGTTGTCTGCGGTGCATAACTCACGCTCTTTCTTCTTTTAGGACGTGGACGCAACGAGGAGATAATGCGAGAAAAAAAAATTCTTTTGTCATAACGCACGAGGAAGCGAGCACAAAGAAAGCGTTCCGAAACGTGCGTTGCTTCAACAGAATGTAATCCTTTTTATGGAGAAAAATGTTTGGTAAATTTTGCCGCAATGATCCCAAAGGAAAATGAACAATTTTATGGACTGCGGGCAGAAGCTTGAGGCCGGTCGAGCCGTTCGTCGATTCGTGTTAACGAATATTCATTTTTTTCTCAACACAGATGCGTCTGATAAAAGTTCAACTTTGAAGTTTCATTTAGTTCGATAAGTTTTCGGGAAAAAAAATCGAATCTAGACAATCTGACATTTCTTTCGTTTCTTTAAATCGTAAATTGTCACCTTGATTCGCGGCTTTTTAGAAAAAAAATAACTGTGTCGAATTGTTTAGATTTTAGTATTGGTTTTTTTTTCTTGAAAAAGATGCAGTGGAACTTGGAGAAACTTCGAAGCTGAACTTTTAGCGGATGTATCCAGGGCTTAAAGCAAATCGGCATTCAGTGACGTTTATCGGAGGCTCGACTCTCCTCGACGCGTCATTGCTGTAGCACAGCTGAGCGAAAAGGTACGGGATTTTTCTACACGACTGTAAGAAATTCGATAAATGAATTATCTGAATAATTATGTTCGAAAAATAAAATAAATTCTATTCGGTGCGTAAAGTTTTTGCGTCTACGGTGGAATCAGTTGTGACATTCGACGAATTTAAAAAATTACTATAACGAATCGTCGAAATTACAATAATTCCAGGGTCGCGAGGTCCGCAACGATTATTCCGAGAGAAACGAGGAAACGGGAGCTTGTCGCATAAATATTATAACAAGCAGTTTCACGGTGACTCACTAGTTTCGAGAGAAAGAAGAAACGATCACGGAATCGTAATAGCTTTGAAAAAATGAACATGCACAGTGTAATATCGCTACTCTCTCTCATTGTCCTTTCATTTTCTCATTCACACACATTTTCGAACAATCGAATGAGACAGAGTGCATCCATCTGTTATGGATGGATAATCCTGCAACTGTCGATGGGTCAGATCATGTCCTACTATATGCTGAAATTTCAGTTTAGTAAAAGTCCCACGGTTTTCGACATTATGGGCTTTGAAAATGATGGATTTTTTGAAGAAAAAAAAAATTCCGCTATTGGTTTTAAGCATGCCATTTCTACAAATGACATGAATCGACAAGAACTAAGCAACTTTTTAAAGTAATTGGTACGATATGCGTAGTACGTTTTTTTACACCACAGGCTATCAAAGTCAGATGTTCGGATGGGTTTGGATGAAAATTCTGCATAAGATCTTTTTCACAAAGTTTTCTTAAGGCCTTAGGCCACAGTAACGGGTATAAAATCATGTGCGAATTTAAGGGACTATACCAGTGTGAACGCTCAACATTTGGGTGATTTTCGGGATTTTTTGGAAGAAAAGTACTCAATTAAATGTTCCGGAAAATTAAGAATATATTTGGCTATATTTGACCTATATTACATAATTTTTTCATAGAAAAATATTAAGACCCAAGCGACTTATGCGCTGCCTTCGGAGGCGTCAAAAAAAAGTTTCTCCACTGCTGACATGATTCCGGCCGATTGAGTAGCTGAAACGAAAAAAAGGAAAAAATGTTGAAGTGGAAGGTATTCCCTGTACAATGACGCAGGATTTTCGAAAAATATCTAAATCTAACAAAATAGCGTAGTTATGGGAAAAAAGTCTGTTTTCTTGCCTATAAAAGGGTCGTTTTTTTTTTTCAAAGGAAAATCGTCAATCTTCATCCTATCAAAAATATCCTACGCCATTGTAGAGTAAATATATTCAAGAGTACTCAGTTCAAATTTCAAGTCAATCGGATAATTGCTCTTTGAGTTACAATGTCAGCAAATTTGAAAAATCTCATTTCGAGAAAAACGCGTTTAAAGATTCAACTATCGATTTTTGCAAGATAAAATGATTAGAGATACGGCCTCGAAATTTTTACAGGATATCCTTGAAAGTATGAACTGTCGAAAAAGGCAACAAAAAATCGATTTTTTGAAAGTGTCACACTAGCATAGCCCCTTAACAATTTTTTTCATATGAAAAAGTGATTCACTCATAAATTTAATTACAAATCTATTTAGTATGAATATCAAGCTGCTAAAAATTTTTTTTTTTTTTGATTTACAAAATAGCCGGCTACTAATATTTTCTTTTGTTATTTTTTTTAGGCGCTCCGCGGCGTGACGTTCAGCATCCACAATTTTTTACCTAGAACAAAAAACAAAAATTCTCGTCAATCTACATTAGAATATCTAGAGAAGTACGTACGGAATTTACAAAATATTGTTTTATTCAAAAGTTGTAGGTATTTGAACGTCAAAAATCAATTTTCAGTGAAAAATTTGACTGCTCATAAACGGATCATAAAATGACAAATTTTCGATCAATCAGAAATTCTGTACGTACTTCTCTGCGAAATGCAATTAGGAACATAACTTTTAAATTTGAAGTAAATCGAATGAAAATTGTTGAAGTTATTTGTCACGCCAATTGGAAAAAAGCTGTTTCGAGAAGTTTCGAGTAGTCGGCCATCTTGTATATCGAAAAAAAATATATATATTTTCTAACAGCTTAATATTCATACTAAATAGATGTGTAATTCATTTTATGAGAATCATTTTTTCATACGAAACAAGATTGTTAAATTCGCACATGATTTTATCCCCGTTACTGTGGCCTAAGGCCTTAACATTTAAGGTTAAAGGAAGATTTTTCTAGACAAAACAAATAAGCAAGAGTATTTTTCAAAAAACGATGCGAAAAACCAACAGCGGCTGATTTTTATCACGAAAACCGTGGGAGTTTCACTAAACGGAAATTCCAGCATATAGTAGGACATGATCTGACCTATTGACAGTTGCAGGATTATCCGTTCATAACACGACGCCCTGTATACGGTGACTCTCCGAGTCCCAAGATCTCATGTCTTCCAACATCTATTTTCTGATACAGAGATTTGAATTTAGATTACGTGATCTCAGCCTCGTAGGAGTCTCGAGGCTGTCGCGCTCGGTCGTCCTTGCGTTATCTTCGAAACGAGGCAGGTGATCGATCGGTCGGATGGGTCAACGGAAAAATTAGAACGTTCAACTTCCAGACGCGTCCCTCCCCCCCCCCCCCCCCCCCGGAGAGGGCTTCAAGGTTATCCGATAAACTTTCTCCAGATTGTATTTTGGAGGGCATCTTCGAGTCTATGCGGTCAAGGGTCTGGGCTTCACGGGTATGTGTGGTCGATATACGAGCACGAGTAATTTTCCGATGTACCGGAAGATGGACGAAAAAAAATAACAACGATGCGGCACGCAATGAAAATTGATCTTCCCGAACGGCCCAATTGTTTTTCTGGTACATTCACGCCGCTGAAATTATTCTTAAGGTATTCCTTTCGCGGAGGGCCGTATTTTGTGGGGGCATAAGCAGGGCCTTCTGAATCGTCGATAAATTACAATTGCGCTTAATAAAAAAATAAGTTACAATGAATTATTACACACAACGATAACCTAGAAAAAAAAATTTCGCGCAAATTTAGTAGATTGAGACATTTTTAAATTTATTTGAAACATCACGGCTACAAAAATTCTTCTGCTAGTCACATTTTTCCAAGTTTTAACATTAATATTTTCTTTAAACGTTCGGTGACCCTCTGTTTTTATTGTCGTTACGGACTCTTTAGACTTTTTTACACCTGTGAGCAGTTTATATTAGGCATCTAGAGTTATTTAGTGTATAAATTATTAGATAGGAATGTGGCCAGAGTGACATGTCCATAAAGCGCCGTACAAATGAGACGATTTTTAGGGCCGTAATTTTACGTTAAAGGTTCGGTAACTTGGCTTGAAATTTTACCAGTATACTGGCATGTATTTTTACTTCATTATAGACGAAAATCAGTTAAGTGTAAAATATTTGGGTTCGTGAAAGGAATGAGGACCCTCATTGGAAAAACCTGAATCCGCCAAAAATAATTTTGGTGGACAAGAAAAATGAAAAAGTATGGAAAAAAGAATTTTCGTTGTACTCCTCAACGATGATAAGGCGGGATGTACATTTAAACGGGAAAGAATTGAGCAATTTTGAGGGATTTTTCGAACTAAGGAATAATTATTCTACATCTATCAAACTGTAGGTATACTTTAATATTATATTTAAGTATACGAAAGAGATTTTTAAATTCATTTATCGTCAAAATGGCGGAGCTGCGGCAGAGTGTTTCAGCAAGGTTGCAATTTTTTTTTAACATTCAATTAGATAAAGCATATTTTCTATTTGACGGTAATTAAAACGAAAAAAATGCAAATTTAAGAAATTGGCACGCATGGGCAATTAAAAATCCAAAAATCACGCAAAATTTCGGTAAGATTTGGATTAAAAAAGTAGTTTTTTTTTCTAATGCTTCAAAAACAATTTTCATCAAGTAGAAGGTAGCAATGTTATCAATATTTCTACCAAGTTTCAACTAAATCGGCTTAATAGTTTTTGAGTCATCCCACACGAGAATTTCGAAAATACAGGTTTGAGAAAACGCGTTTAAAGTTTACATAGAATTCCAATTAAATTGCACAAGTCACTTGTGGTAACTACTTACTTGAGCAATCTGCTACAAGGTTATTGAATTATCAATAACCATAGTAATAGTAATTGTTAATTGTTAATTTAACTACTTTTTGCCTATCTCTGCCTATATTTGCCTATATTTGAAAAAAATCATCTGTTTTTGGTTTTTCGCATGCCATTCCTACAAATGCTATGAATCGACAATAATTAAGCAACTTTTAAAAGTAATTGGCACGATACGCGTATTACATTTTTGTTACACCGCAGGCTATCAAAGTCAGATGTTCGTATTGGTTTGTATGAAAATTCCACATAAGATCTTATTTCACAAAGAGTTGATACATTGTAGAATTACTGCACATTGCAACTCCCTCATTGTGTAGTTGATACAAATCCGAATAAAAACGTTGCAGGGATAATCATAAGGCTAGATCGTTGTAGAGGTTCAATATTGCAAACATGAGAGTCTTGTACAGTTGGTGGATTTCCGGTTTGTACAGATGAGAGATAAGTTATTGTAAATTTGAAAAACGAACCTGCAGCGTTCTAGTGATAAACATTGTGGAAACGAGACCCCCCCAAAAGGAAGACTTTTCTAGATAAAACAAATAACCAAGAGTATTTTTTATAAAACGGGGTCAAAAAAGTTATCATTTGTGGAAATGGCAAGCGAAAAATCAAAAGCAGATGACTTTTATCTCAAAAACCATGGGACTTTTACTAAACGGAAATTCCAGCATATATTAGGACACGATCTGACCTATCGACAGTTGCAGGATTTACTGTCGTCGAATATCCATAAGCATGTCCATAAGTATATATAATGTCGGGAGGCAGGGATAAGTGAGTTTGTTTGGGTTTGGGATATTCCATGAATAACCCAAACCCAAAGAAACTCATTTCTACTCTATACTCACTTATGGATATTCGACTTTATGAATATTCGTACTTATGGATATTCCGTTATGGAAATTCGACTCATGGATATTCTACCCCAATCTGCAGGATTATCCATTCATAACAGGACATCCTGTATAGTTCTATCGTTTAAAAAAGTGTTTTTTAAATCGTATATATACAGTCCGACCTCCGAATAAGAAACCCGGCGATAAGAAACTTTCCCCAGTTTCTCACTCGAGCGCTTCCTCCACTCCGACTCGAACTCCGAGCTCGAGAATTTTGTGCGCGGAACCTCTGGTTAAGAAACCAGCCTGGGAGAGAGATTATACGGGCAAAATAGAGTGAACGTGTAGTGTATATTGATGTGTGCATGCGTGCTTGAGTATGTGTGTGTGTGTGTGTGTGTGTGTGTGAATGTAACAAAAAATCTACAAGTTTATTAGAAATTTGTTGTATTCATTAAAAAGATACATATATGTGTTGACAAGATTTCATATAAAATAAAAACAAAGATAAGGGCGTTTGAAGGTTTTCATACAAAACAGCAAACGTTTCCGAGATGTAAAGAAAAGCGTTTTCGTCTTGTTGCGTATTATTTTGATCCGCAACGCACTCAACTGACGGTGGAATATTTTCGAGAGAGTCGGACTCTGCCATTGAAGATGAATCCTCAGAGATATTGACTTCTTCTTCTTTTATATAAATGGGATAAGACAATATGGACATGAAGCTCTTTGTTTAAATTATTACCTTGTGGCGCAGATTCCGTAATATTTTCTTCGACTTGTATACTACAGTCTGATCTCTTACGCTTGTTTACAGTTTCGGTCATTTTATCAGAGTTAATAGTAATTCAGATACAGTAGAACACAATGATATTCAATAGTATGTATATTAACGTGAAACAAAAATTCGCTAAATAAATGTCCACGCGCAGTCAAAAACGTTTTTGCATGGGCGATGTGAATAGTAAGTTGCAACTCGTTCGATCGAGTTTCTTGTTGAGAGGGGATCGCATGCGGAAAAGAATGAGAGAGACAGACAGGGGCAGTGAGCGCGGAGCACGCGCCTGGTGGGGGTATGCGATATATAAGAAAAATTCTTCCCCTTGGGGGCTTTTGGTTTCTTATTCGGAGGTCGGACTGTATACACCGCCCAAAATTCGACATCACGAATCGCGAGTACATCACCGATCGAAAGATAGGAATGCGATTATGAGCGTGGGCAAAGGGCCAGCAGTTTCGAGCGTACGCGCACAGCCTCGAGTGGTCTACCTGACGTCTTGTTACGTGACGACGGACGTATACAGGGTGATTTTTTTATCTTGAGACTGCTAAATATCTCGAAAAATAAGCCTTATACGATAAAAATGTTCCAAATAAACCTTCAATAGTTTCCAAGGGGCAATTTAATCGTACAGAAATTAACCGCCTGCCGGTCCCCCTGGGGGTGGGGCGGGGGGAACTTTGAAATCTTCAATGGGAACCCCCTACTTTTCATTACAGATTCGAATTATACATAAAAAAAATACGTAACTTTTGTCTGAACTTTTTTTTTAATTCGGGATAGATGGCGCTGCACTCGGTGAAGATTGGGCAACCTTCCTTTTCTTCAAGGGAAATTCCCTATGTTTTATTGCATAATGGAGCTACGTCGAAGAACGATAACTTTTGTCCGAAACATGTTTTTTTTAAATTATCGTAAATATCTACTATAATTGTGTATCCGTTCTTAGCTTTGCCCAGGATTAAGGACGTGGACCTGACGGAAATTTAATCCCTTTGGGGTGCTTCATTATTGCGAGTCCGCTTGCCTCTCACATTCGGGGTGTTTGATTATCGTGAGTCCCCTTGCCTCTCACCACTTAATTCAATAAGTGTTCAAACTGATGACCTTCAACTTCGATGCATTTATTGATCCGTACTTCGAATGATTGTACACAGCTCAAAAGTTTGTTCGCTTTAATGATTGCGCAAGCATTTCTGATTCGTCCAATCATGTTTTCACGAATTGTTGGCACTTGTTGATAAACTACAGTTTTTAACGGCGGGGTAAAGTTAATTCGGCGAAAAAAAGGCATGTTTTTAAGATTTTTTTTTGGCGTAACGAATAGTGTTCGTTTATTGAAAAATGTACATATAATAAAGTAACATTTGAACAACATTCTCCTAAATTTGCATTGCAAAATATTCAAAATTGAGCGAGTAAAAATTGAACCCCGGAGGCGCCTCGAAAAAAAGTTGGTTTGCGGTGTGCACCATAACTCGCAACAGAATCATTTGACACAAAAAAATCAAAATGCATTTGTTAAAGGAGATGTTTCTCGAGGTAATGACGGGAGGATTTTTTTTTTTTCGATTTTTCGATTTTTCGTAGCACTTGGGAGCCAAAAACCCGATTTTCGCTAAAAAAAATCGGCTAATTTGTTGTTGAAAACTTAGTAATTATTAAAAAAAAAACAAAAAAGCTCTCGACAATACCTGGTGAATTATGTGAAGAACTACTGTGCAAAATTTCAAAGCGATTGGTCCAGTAGATTTTGAGTTATCGTGCACACGGACTTCAAATATGACAAGTCTCAGAAAAACGGTTTGAAAAACGCAGAACAGAAGAGAACGGCATGGAGCAATAGACGCTCAAATACTCATAAATTCGTCAATTTTACTCCGATCGACTTGAAATTTTAACACAATATTCTTGATATATTATGCATTCATTTAAAAAAAATTTTAAAATGAAAAAAACAAATTTTAATACTTTACCCCGCCCTTAAGAGACCCAACGAAAAAAATTTGGCGACGTAAGGTCTGGCGATCTGGCAGGCCAATGTATCGTTCCGCCTCTACCAAACCAGCGCCATCTATACCGAATTAAAAACAAAAAGTTCCGACAAAAGTTACGTGTTTTTTTATGTATAATCTGAATCTGTAATGAAAAGTAGGGATTCCCATTTAAGATTTCAAAGTCCCCGCCCCAACCCCAGGAGGGGCGGCAGGCGGTTCATTTCTTCGGGATTGAATTGCCCCTTGGAAACTATTAAAGGTTTATTTGGGACATTTTTGTCGTATAAGGCTTATTTTTCTGGATATTTAGCAGTCTCAAGATAAAAAAATCACCCTGTATATCGTATCTCAGCGCAAGCTGCTGAAGTAGCTCTTGATAAATAAACGTTTTTTTTCCGCGCCGCATGACTCGCAGCCCTTTTGTGTGGTAGCTCGCGATTATCGATGTATCCGTGCAAAATGCATTTTCGTCGCTGCCTCTCGTTGAACGTACGTAGCGAATCGGCGCGAAAAAGAAGAAGTACGATACCGACTCGGATGGGCCAACGCTTGTCCCTATCTCTACCAACGTTTCGATGATCAACGGACGCTAAAATGGAAAACGAAGGTTTTCCACAGTTTCCGCGTGCCCTCGTGCGATAGGACGGCGCGGAAGACTCTGTGGGCAACACTTCGGGGCCTCTGGTGAACCGGAAATAGTGAAGTGACAAGTGTCGAGTAAAAGTGGATGGAGTCGTGAAAAGCCCGCAAGGGCGTACGAAGGAACATTAGAAATGAAAAAAAGGTAAGTATTCGGAAGCGTCACTCCTGTCAGAATCGAGCTGATTTTTTTCGTGTCGTTTCTTACAGTTAAAAAAACATATTTAATATTATTATGGCAGCGCGTCAACAAAAACGAAGTCGATAAATATTTTTTTAAAGATTCTTTAAACATCACGTCGTGATCTTTCAATATTTAGCGTATATGCTCCCGAATCTGGATCGACCCAGACAAGCCCAAAAACGTTATGCGCCATTAAAATATAACTTAAGGGGTAAGGCCACTGTAACGGCCCAAAAAAAAGGTTTTTTCACTAATTTTTTGCTCCCGAAATTGAAGGTATTTGAAAAAAAAACTTTTAATGGTGTTATCGGGCATACATTAAACTTTATTATAAAATTTTTTTACAGTAAAAAAAAACAAAATGGCGGTTCCACAGCTATCTTCCCGGGACATGTTTTGCTTCCAGGGCTCCGCGGCACGCAGTGCACTGGTGCACTTTTGAATCTAGAACAAAAAAAAACCATTAATCTAGAGGGCTATAGCTAGAGAATGTCAATCGGATTTTAAAAAGTATCAATTTTTGTGGATTTGGCGTGCGTTTGAAAAAAAAAATTGATTTTTGACGAAAAAAACGGCAAGTTTTTTGTCAATAAAAAATCAATAAATAAAGTTCTTGAAAATTCCGATCGACATTCTCAAGATAATGTAAATGTTCACATCTGGTTAAAATTTCAAGTAAAAAAAATGAAAATTGTTCGAGTTATGCTGCGTGCCATTTTGAAAAACCATGTTTCGAGAAAAACGCGTTTAAAGTTTTGCGAATAGTTTTTTATTGGAAAAAATTTAAAAAAGAAGTTAAAAGGATTTAAACTATTTTTAAACTAGAGGGTTTAAACTATTTTTTAAGCCAATAAAAAAAAATCGATTTTTCAAAAAATTTACGGTGGCCTTACCCCTTAATATAAGGTTTTATAATTACAATCATAAAGAATTGATTAAAAAAATGTACAGCTTCTTTTTAGCGGGAGTGACACTTCCGAATATTTACCTGAAAAAAAACGTATGATGAGGCTGGATTTTTTTTTCTACTTTCGCTTTTTGCTTCGTTATTTTTACATTCGCTTTATGTTTGTGTATATAGAGAACCGGTTGCTGCTCGTGGGAAGGATGACCAACGGTTCGACCGATCGGTTCGGGTTGCACGCAGGAGCGAAGGGTCCAGGAGTTCGTGCACTACAAAAATCGCGGATCATGGACACGAGCGGCTGCCCTTTCTCTCTCTCTCTCTCTTTCGCTCTGCAGGAAACGAGATCCATCATCGAAGGGTTATTGCGCCGCGTCGCGAATTTCAGGGGCTTCTCTCACCGTGGAACTGCAACGTCATCGTGATTTCGAATGCATCGATCGACATCGTATGCACACCTAATGTCTGCCTGCATTCGGCTCTCGAAAGAACAAATCTTCGGATGCGATGGGAATCAGCTTGATTGGGGGCCAACGAGACGGCTTAAAATTCTACGGGTCTGCAATTCGAATTAGCAGTCATCTGCATTTAGGCGAAAATACAGAAAAGAAGCTAAAACAATGTGTACTTTTTTCTGCTCCATATTGAGACATTGTTTTTATTTGAAAACGTGGAGCAAAACTCGAGCAACATTCGCATTGACGTAAACGCTCCTATTATATTCGCATTAAGGGGATTTTCGGGATTTTTTAGCAAGAAAAGCTGTCAATTAAATGTGTCGGAAAATTAAGAATATATTTGGCTATATTTGATCTATATTACATAATTTTTTCATCGAAAAATATTGAGATCCAAGCGACTAATGCGGCGCCAAAAAAAAGTTCCTCCTTTGCCGACATGAAGGCCGATTGAGTGGCTGAAACCGAAAAAGGAAAAAATGTCGTTAAACTGGAAGGTATTTCCTGTACAATGACGTAGGATTTTCGAAAAATATCAAAATCACACAAAATGGCGTAGTTATGAAAAAAAAAAGTTTGTTTTCTTGCCTATAAAATGGTCGTATTTTTCAATGCCAAATCGTCAATTTTCATTCAATCGAAAATATCCTACGTCATTGTAGAGTAAATATATTCAAGAGTACTCAGTTCAAATTTCAAGTCAATCGGATAATTGCTCTTTGAGTTACAATGTCAGCAAATTCGAAAAATCTCATTTTGCGAAAAACGCGTTTAAAGATTTAACTATCGATTTTTGCAAGATAAAATGATATTGATATAAATGATAATATTCTTGAAAGTATAAACTGTCGAAAAAGGCAAAAAAATCGATTTTTTTAAAGTGTCACACTGGTATAGCCCCTTAATGTTGATTGGAACACGATAACAATCCAATATTATTTATTTGAAGAAAAAAACTGGTTTTTTGGTTCAGATCAACCGGGTGGCTAAAATGAAATAAGTATACCGTTAAGCCCCTCACGTTCAGCGGCCCTTCACGAGATTTTTTATAACTTCTTTAATGATTAATAGTTTTTTAAATGAAATTTGGCATCTCACTTTGTTAATGTACGTAAAGGATGACTCAAAATGGCCGGACATTTTAATTCATCAATAAAACGTATTATTTATTTCAAAAGTGCGAATATTTTTATTTTCACATAAAGTACAAACATGGGGGTTATGTTCGGAACACAATATCCGATAAATTGCCGCCTCGTCCCTGTATGTAAACGTTCACTTGTTTGACAAAATTTTCATTAGCATTTTGGCATAATTGCGGACTAATTTCATTAATGGTGCGCGCAATTGCTTCCTTGAGCCCCGAAATGGTTTGTGGATAATTGGTGAGAATTCGAAACAAAAGGTTAATCGTAATACTACGATTTTGAAAAGGCAAACAAAATGGTTTGACTACGAGTATCGCTCAACCGTTTCAACCGCTACGATGGTAATTTTTGTACGGTAAAACGGATCATATGAAAATATAATGTATTTTGAATTCCTATTTCGAGGCGAAGACGATCGCTGTAGTTGTTGGTTTTGGAACATCGCAGGATTTTCACAGTCCCATCTGGCGTTCGCAGAATTATTCTTGGCTGCAAAATCGTACGAGTTTATCTGAAATGAAAGATTACTCCTCCCCTAAGCTCAATATCGTAAATCGATCGTTGAGCATGCGCCATCTGTGTCCAGCCTTTGGTACAAAGTATTCATTCTCGTTTTTTTTCATTGCGCCAGCCTCGAGGATTAATTGCAACCGCGGTTGCCTTTTGCGGCGAAAACGGTATCGCGTACCTAAATATCACGGGAAGTTAAACTGGTTTTCGTATCTCTTCGTTCATATGGAATGTTTTTTTCTTTGTGCGATATACACTTGGCTCAAAGCTATATATACCTCGCCTGTACGAAGGTCCGAAACGAGTCTGCAATATGCAACTCGTCCGCCGCATCCCTACGCCCCGAAGCGAGGGAATGGTGAAAGTCCAAAATATATACTCGTTTATCATAATCAACATTTCTTTTTCTTCGTTCTTTCGAGCTGTCAAAAAATAAATGAACGCGTGCGTTCATTTATTTACGCCTAACCAGTCTGCGCGCAACGGGCTGGTTAGGCGTCCGACTCGAGGTAGATGTGATCAAAACGAGACCTGCACTTTGCGCTTTGTGAATACTTTTTTTCCCCCGAATGTTCCTCCGTACGTTGTGGCGGGCTTTTACGATCCCTTTGGTCTTAGCACGCACTTGTGGCTTCACCCTGCGGGTCTTTCGGGAACTAAAAAATTATCGCCTACAGTCGCTTGCCACTGAAGGTAGTCCTATCGCTTCACACTAGTCATACCACTGATCATACTTGAGACTTATACAATTTATATTTTTAACATATGCAGAAAAAAATAATTTGCAATTACAAAAATGTTCCATGTGTAAACTGTTTAATGAATGTTCACATTTAATTAGAAAAATGAAAAAATAGCTATTCCAACGATTCGCGCAGTATTTCTAGGTTTGATATTTGGCAACATTGGTTCTATCTCTATCTCTCTTTACTCAACCAGGCGAGGTTAACCTCCATAAGTTTCAACGTCGATCTGTCAAAACAATGTCAGGTTTGGGAAATATAAAGCATTGTATTCGGGCCACGACGGGTATAAAGCGTGGAAAATTTGTGTCGGCGAAATATGTCGGTTAAAAATGAAATATGTGTAGAAATTCGAATGAGTGAGATGAGGTTAGGACTACAGTCAGCTGTTGCCTTGCTGTCACGTCTCTTTATCGTTACCAAGTGGTAATAAATCCAATACCGGAAGTTCAAATTAAACTTGATATTACATAAGAATTAAGTCAATTAGCGTAATATTTTCTGAGAGCATTGGATTACTACAAGCGTTAAGTACGTAAATCAGATTATTTTTAAGAATCTGACGGATTCCCACTATTATATACACTTTTGTAGCGACGGGAAATTGGGTTTTTGTTTGTCGTCTTGGAATTCCTTCACAAAAACATGCAATTATAATTTTTTTTTCTCTGTAATTAGGACGATAACCGACCCTGAAATTTTACAGAGGCAATTATTAATATATTTAGCGAAGCTCAAGAACGATTATGAAAATCCTATGCATTGAAGCCTGGCGATAGGATTACCGCCGCATGAAGCTATCGCTGATCAACATGCGGGAGATCGCCGAAGTCGAAGCACGCCTCGTCGATAAATATTCCACGAGATTTAATCCGAAAATAATTGGGCCTACGATCCAACTGGAGGAGAAATACTTTTTCAGCATTGAAAATGCTTTTAAATTTGTATATGTTGTGAGGAGAGGTTGGCTGGGTATAGGGGCCTAAGTTAGCTGGATGTCACACACACTAATGCTACCCCCACTCCACTGCCACTGTGTGTAATAGAGTGGGTGGAGCTGCGACATGACGAATGCCTGTGTTTGGTTGAAAAATGCCCTCTCTCCACTAATTCTAATTTTATTAATTGAAAAATTATATTACCTCAGTATATCAATATTTTTTTAACAATAATAACCAACGCATATTATTTACATGTATCTATTTTTGATTACCCGAAAAGTCTGATTACATTTTCAATGCCATGGAATGTTTGCACTTTGTGTAATATCTGTAATTTTTTTGGAGAGAACACTAGTTTGTTTTACAATTTCGTAAAGGCTTTGAGAAAACAAAAGCCCCAGAGAATCTCGATTTCCGCGAACGCATAAACGCATTGGAAGATGCGCGGAAGCGTGAGAAATTAGCTGAATTTGAGGTTATGTCGCGATCTGTTTTGACGGGTTAGGCTACTCTGACAATCCGAAAATCAGGGTTATTCGGAGAAACTAATTTGGTACGAATGAGCAAGATGGTTTAACAATCGTTGAAACACTTAATTGTATGCACACTAACAAAGTTGTGTACTAAATTTCATGAAAAAATATTCATAATTAAAGAAGTTATAAACAACTTCGTGAAGGACCTTTGAACGTGAGGGGTTCAACGGTGTACTTGATTTTGGTCACCGGGTTGATCTGAAAATAAACAAACGAGTTTTTTTCTTAAGGGGGGGAGGAAGAAATAGCTGTACTTCCATGAAAAAGGCCTTTTTTGCGCTACAAGTGGGGGTAACGCCTTAACCCCTCAAAAACAGCTGAACAACGTTGTCGTCGTCACAAAAAAGCCAGTACCGGTCACACTGTGGCTACAAGTTTTGCGGACGGAGTGTCGGGCAGCTGCGCGTGCGCGGTGCGTGCCATTAGTGCCATCGACGCAGTAGCCACGGGGTTCACACTCTCGACGCCCAGGGACGCGCTAGTGCTACCGTGACGCGGCGTACCCTGCACGTTCCATTCATCGTTTCAAAGACATGTGGAAAACTGATATATTTTTGAGAAATTTCGAATAAAAACTACCTTTTGAGGAACATCGGGCTAATGGATGTTGGGGGATATGGATTTTGATGATTGAGAAACGTCGGGCTAATGGATGTTGGAGGATACTGATTTTTTCTTAGACCCGCGGTCACGTTAAATCAAACTCATCGACAGTTTTGAAACTTTAGTTTCAAAACTGGTTTAGAAGCATGACGGAATAAAGCGCTTATTTGAATTCTGCATGTACCCAGTAATGCATTTCGATAGTAGGTCTTCAGTTGTTAGGTCGTTGTATATTTTTTGGACGGCTGGACCAAACGACTCCAAATTGCTACTTTCACCGTCTAAACTGTTTCGTGCGTTTCGGAGCGCTCGGAGGCGGTGCAAAAAATGAGCTCTACATTTTTTACATATTCTTCGCGTATAATTGCATTTGCATATCGTTCTCGTGAGGTTTATACATCATTTGAAACCATGAAAAAAGACGGTCAACATTTTTTTCCACTCAGATTTAAGGCCTTGAGGGATCATAACAGTGTAACGAATCGTAAAATAGCTGATTTTCGCGATTTCTTTTCGATGGTTAAAATACACCACCCAGTCTGATTTTTTAATGTCAAATCAAAGCACTGATAAAGAACAGAAAATAATTTTTTAAACGTTTATTTTTATTTATTTTTACATTTTTTAACGGGTGAAAATGTCTTCGAAAAAAGGAGTCCTTACGGTGTACACGGTTGTGGCCGTAAATATTATCGGAAACAAAGTTTGTAAAAAGATTATTATTCAGTATGAAAGCCGCTATCTTGCTATGGAGGTTTTTTTTTTTTTTTAAAGAAAATCGACAAAATTGCGGCGTTTTGAAAAACGGTATCGAATTAAGCCTTTTTTCGATAGTTTATCGTTAAAAAATGAAGCTTTCAACGAAAAAGAGCTTCCATAGCAATATAAAGAATGGGGCGAAGAATGTTGTGTTGAAATTTGAAACCGACAGCTTGAAAAGCCGGAATAATTCGAATTTCGCCCCAAAAATTAAACAGCGCGTTTATAGCCGTCTATCGGATAATCCCAAAAAATCGATTTTTTGAAAATGTTACACCGCGATGATCCCTTAAGGGGCTATACCAGTGTGAACGCTGAAAATTCGAGTGATTTTCGGGAATTTTTTGGAAGAAAAGTACTCACTTAAATGTTTCGGAAAATTAAGAATATATTTGGCTATATTTGACATATATTACATAATTTTTTTCATAGAAAAATATTGAGATCCAAGCGACTTATGCACTGCCCTCGGAGGCGCAAAAAAAAAGTTCCTCCACTGCTGACATGATTCCGGCCGATTGAGTAGCTGATATCGAAAGAGGACAAAATGTCGTTAAACTGGAAGGTATTTCCTGTACAATGACGTAGGATTTTCGAAAAATATCAAAATGTAACAAAATGGAAAAGTAACAAAATGGAAAAAAGAAAATGTAAAAATGTATAATCTAATTAAGCGCCAACGTAATATAAACAACGATGAAAAAGGGCCCTCGTGCCTCCATAAAATACGGTCTTTCGCGAAAGAAATACCTTAAGCTTGCAGTTTAAACATACGGTATTTTATTGCATAGTTTTATAATGCGGAGCCTTAACTTTTACTTGTAACAAAGATGTAAAAAAATCGAAACATCGATGGATTTACGACGACATATGTATAGGGTCAGATCGCCAAATGCGCTACGGTGCACCGCACCGCTGGAATTCATCTTTTTCTTTTGCCTTTTTCTCGAAGCTATGTTTTATGGTACGGTGTAAGTCGCGTCTCAACATTGATTCGTCTGATTAACTTCAAATTCGAACAAAGCCCAGTTCATAACATTTCCTATCGTGCGACCCCATTCATTTTTTTATACGTTTATCCATGCCTTAGTGACGAGTAATTATAGTTGTTCATTCCTGTCGAAAATCGGACGTTTTTTTCCTACAGCTTGCCATTTTTGTTATTTTCAAATTTTCAAAAATGCTTCTCTGTTAAAAAAGACACTTTGTTAAAATAATAATAACTCTAACTAAAAATAATTTTTAAATATTATTATAAATATTTTCAAATATTTTGAACATTTAAAAAAAATTAACTCAATCCTGTCAAGACTATGCATTAAATGTGCGTAAAATCCCGACCTCCTAGTCCCAATGCTCACAACAGAAGAAAATATTAAAGATCGACCCGTTCTTCCGGCCCCAATCTTATGCAGACCCGTTAAGGCTTGTGACAGGTTACAAAAAAACAAAAAAAATGTGTGCACAAATTGCAAAAAATAAGTGCGTGTTATATGGACCTGGTATAGCGAACTAATGGTGAGGCAACATTTCCTTCGTATAAATCATACTTGAACTTTCAAACGTGTTCTTTTTTTTCAAAACTGTGTTTTTTAAATTCCCTTCCATGATATCTCAAAAACTATTGAACGGATTCCGTTCAAATTTTTACGGTATAGTCAGCACATCTGTAGTTCTCACCCGAACTGGAATATTTCTGATATTTACCATAGTTTTTTTTTAAGCTGAAAAAGTCGAAAAAAATGACGAAACTTCGAACTCAACTTTTAAAATCGTGCCAAAAATCAATTTTTACTTTACTCCAGTTCCAACGATAGCCTTGGGTCTACAGATTAAAATGCCGTTTGTTTTTTTTTATTTCAGATGAGTAAAACCTCCGGAATCATGGCAGCCGTCAACCAACTTTTTTTCACACATGAGTGTCTTCAGAACGGTGTAAAGTCGATTCAACTCGTTATTTTTGTATGATACAATTATGAGATCTGTAAAAATGTTAATAAATGTGTGGTAATAAATTGAAAGATAGTGTGTTTTAATGGTTCATAAAAAACATGACAAAAAAGCGAAAGAAGAATAGTCGTCACATGGAATGATCCCCTTAAATTGATTTTGTCGCCTACCCTAACAATCCGTGCGTTTTCGTACAGTCGCGTAGTCACATCGGTCCGAGTGTCTTGCAAACGTTGCACGCGTTTTAAGGAACAACACCACTGTGACCCCCTGTTTTTTTGCCATTTTTCAAGAATTTTTTTTGTGGGAAAAAAGGAGATATTCGAAAAAAAAAAATTTTTTTGTTTTGTTCGTTGTTTATTGAAGATACATAAAAAAAATTTTTTTAATCTTTCACGCCCCATGGTGACGCTGGGGAAGCTCCCGCGTCAGGTACTGTTGCCTCTGCAGTGGTTCGCGGCACGCAGCAGAACTCTCTTCAAAGTCGATCTGAAAAAAAATACCGAGTGTTTTCGTTAATAATATGATATTTTGAAGAGAAGTACATAGGGATTTGAAAAAATATTGATTTTTAAAAAATAGGCACGCTTTTGAAATTAAAGGACGATTTTCGAGCAAAATTTCTCGTCGAAAATAGGCTATAACTTCTTTTATTATTGAGATATCGAAAAAATCCTATGTACTTCTTTAGATAATCTAGTTTTATTGATGCAGTCCAAATTTGAAGTCGATCGGATAAACATTTGCTCGAGTTCTGCTGCGTGCCGCACTCAAAAAAGTGGTTTTGAGAAAAACGCGTTCAAAGTTTTAGGTTTGTTAATTTATGCGATAAATTGGAAAAAAAATGTTTTACCTTTAATCAGCGATGCCGGCACCATATAGCTGGCCTTCAAGAAGCAAATCATTGTCCCTAGCATCTTTTCTCGAACTTGTAGAGGCTCTTCTTGCCTCTTTTGCAGCGTCTGTGAGCGAGCGCTCCGCCAGCTCGATCCGCGCTGCGTCGGTTTCAACGCAAAAATTGAAACAATTTGGGCCGATAGTTATCCCCAACGTCTCCAAAACTTTCATGAGGCTTCTCAGGCCATAATTGAATAATAATACCGCGATATCAGCTGCAATATCGACGATTGACGATTGACGACTTGAAAATTTTTCAATTATCGCCACCTATGGCTTTTTTTCGAAACTATATTTATAACAATAGCCGGTTTTTATGAAGGGAGACAAAAGAATACCTGGGAAAGACCCGCAGGACCTGGGAAAGGCCCGGTATACCTGCCGACCCTAAGGCGCGCAGCTGCGCGGGACCCCGAGCGTCACGGAGCGCTGCACCGCTCCACAAAATATTCAATATCTCCGAAAATAATTATTTTTTCGACCTGGGTCCAACGGCATCTTAATCTTAAATGTATTTTAGATTTTTCTAGATGGTTTTCAAAAAATAGATTTTTTGAAGCCGTCACAGTGGTGTTGTCCGTTAAGATGAAATTGCAAAGCCACGCGTGCTCAGAATTTCCACTACCCATTATGGGCGTATCCACGGTGGGGCATGGTAGGGCACCCCCCCCCCCCCCCCACCAGCTCATGTAGTCAAGTGAAAAATATATGACATATACATAATTACATGATTCGAACATTGACATTTCAAAAATAGTACAATATTGATACAGAATAGCGTTGAAACTACGCGTAGGTATTTTCACTTTCGAGCGTTTGAAATAAAACCATTTTAAACCGGCTTCACACTGGTTGTCGGCTACGTATTTTTAAAAAATATTTTTTATATATGCATGTGCACCGATTACGCCGTGTTGGCTGATTTGATTTTAATGGCTGTTTCTTGGCTGTGTAGGGAAACACAGCAATGTGGGCCCATGAAAATGTTATGTAAATGTGTCAAGTACGTAATCAATAGGACATAAGATGCATTGACCATTACAAAATTAGTACAAAATTTATACAGAATAGTGTTGAAACTATAGGGTGCCTCAAAATGACCTGACATTTTAATTTATTAAGGTGAATTATCAGTGTGAAAAAAAATAGATTTTTTTTGCTTAAATAAATAGTTTTGGCCCTTGAGAATATGCCTACAAATTTTCAAAACAATATTCGGCTTAGAAGTATTCGAAATTGGCGCCAAGCGTCGACGCTCTCAGAGCCTTACGGGCCTTTCTACACTTTAAACGCGTTTTTCTCGAAACCATGTTTTTTGACCTGGTTGACAGCATAACTCTGTCAAATTTTGTCCAATCGACTTCATTCAAAAAGGGTTCTCTTCAGAAAACGTGGTGTGGAAGGTGTGAGGGTAGAGAGGGTGGAGAGAGAGAAATTTTATATATATATATATATATATATATATATATATATATATAATTTCTCTCTCTCCACCCTCTCTACCCCCACACCTCTTTGATATGTGTGTTGCAATAAAGACAGACCATTCAATTAAATAGAAAAATGGCTGACGCTACGAAAATTCTATTTAATTTAAATGTAAAAAAATCAAATAGATCCATTTAGTGGATTCAAGTAAATTGTTTTTTTCAGCAGATAAAACCGAATCACAGATTTATCAGGATTAAATAAAATATTGAATTATTGGACGATATTAAATATATTTTTATTTGAATAAATAAATACATTTAAAGTAAATAATTTCAATAATGGAATGCAATAGGAAAAATTTAATCCCACGAAAAATCTAGTTAATTCAAATAAACAAAAATCAAATAGACGCGATTAGTTCATATCAATAGAATTTTTCTGTCACTGCAGGTAGAACTCGACCGGACCAAAGCCGGGAAATAAAAAAAAGGTTCATACTACCTTAATTCAAATAAACTAAAATCTAAATCTAAAATAAAAAAATTAAGTAGATGACACCGATCAACGTGATATGCGCGTGGCGCGACCGGTCTGTCGTACAGAATTCAGGCCAAGGGTCCAGTCAATCGAAATGTCATAAATGTTTTAATTATAAGTAAAGTCTACCTAAGTAGTTTAGTAATTTGGCTCCGGAGGTTTTAGTAGGAACACAACAGTACTTGCTGAGCATTTAACAAATGGCGTTAGTCGTACCTATGTATGTGAGTAAATTAGACTTGTAAAATTAAATAAATGAGTACCCAAAAATTATACAAACCTTTACAACGAAATCGCGTATTCGGTACAACTTCAATCCGGATGTTCACATTTTACTAATTGTCCCGAAGTATTGACTTATTATTTATTATTTATTTATTATTTGATTCTTATTATTTATTTATTATTTTATTCTTATTAGTTATTTATTATTTTATTCTTAGGATTGCCAAAGTTTACATTTCAACGGCCAACGACATGAGCTCAGAGTTCCTTTATGTCAGAATAGAGAAAGGCTGTAGACGAGCGAAGCGGCCGCAAAAATGTTGTAGGTACGACACCCGATTTCGTCATGATTGGAGTGGATTACAATTTTTAGAAAAATTATTTTATTAATAGGGGAAGTCAGGTTCAAATGAAACAATACATATATACGAGTCAGTCTACTTTGATTATTTTTAAAACTAATTAGCATTTATTAATCTTTTCATTTCGGAAGCACACAAATCAGTCTTTCTAATTTGTACCATACAATGTATATTTTTAATTAAACCTTTATTTTTCGTATCTTACCCCGTATGCGGGGCAAGATGAAACAGCGCTGGGGTAATGATCTTTTGCATATAAAAGTGGTTTCATTCTCAATACCATCTATTTGATAAGCCAATCGTCTGAGTTCTGTAGGATTAGTCTGAATAATCTTGCTTCCATATAATTTTGATAATTTGTAAGTTCTTTTTCTTTCCCTGGTAGAAACACCGGTTGAAGAGGAATCAAATGCTTTACTAGTTCCATTTCACCCTTTCTAACGTAAATAGTGATACGTTGTAAAATATTCCGGGTTTGCCGTAGCTTGTATTCATCTTGCCCCATTAGACGGTTAACGAATTAACGAAAAGCCACGCAATAACCTTGAAAATTTCTGACGAACCGTTTTTATTATATTAATAATTAGAATTTTCATTGTATTTATCAATCTGTCTCTAATCAATATCAGCAACTCAAATAAACTGAAACGATGTTAAACTTCAGCAAAAATTACATCGTTTTGTCAAAAAATCGACATTGTTTTCTCACCCGAGACGCGTGCTTTCGCCACAGTTGATACTTTCACACTCATTCACCTTACCGCCAATCCACCTCCAACCGGGAGCAGTGTGCTTGCACCACGGTCGTATATACAGGTCTGGGCACTCCCATATATTCCGTATACCCCAAAGCGTGCCTCTATCTGACGCCTCTCTTTGCGGAACTGGCCGCAAAAGCGTGGAGCGCTGCTGTCTCGGAGGCATGTCCGACAGAGCGCGATGTATGCGCGTATGCGAATTGTCTTTCCCTTCACGTGGCTGTGATGAAATATTAATACATCCTAAATAATTAGTCGAACACAAAAAAATAAAGCATAAACCGAAAATATGAGCGATGAGCTATTAGTTAATGACCCTCATCGTCTTTGACATGGATATGCCGATTTAACTATCGCCCAATCCAATTACATTTTTTTTCGTTTACGGAAAAGAAGAACATTCGAAATTTACGTGTAGCACGCATTCCTTTCATTAGTAGTAGTAGTAGAAAAGTAGTAGAAAATATCAGTAGTCATCATTGGGAATTTAAAATAATGAGACGTGCTCCGGGTTATTTATGTATCCACTTCTGCATCCCGGAATCATGCACCGCTTCGCCATCGCAATATATAGACACTTCATCTTTTGTTATTCCGTATCGAATAAAAACCGTGGCTACGATACACTCGAAATCACCCCGCCAAAACGAGGTTAGGCCACACGTACATACGACCGTCACCACACAACGTGCATGCCCCGTAAACGCGGCATAAACAAAAGTGCCTCCCCTTCACTAGCGCCGCGGTGGAATGCGCAAATAGAGGCGTCACTTAGAGTCACGCATTTTTGAACGGAGTGCCCAGACCTGTATATACGACCGTGGCTTGCACACACTGTTTAGTGGCTAGGCTTATGATTCATCATACCCCGCGCAATCGTCTCGCCCCGAGTTCCTCTACTTCATTTCGGCTTTCCTCGCTTTCGCCCCCCCCCCCCCCCCGCAAGTCCTGGCTACGGTTATGGTACCATGGAAAAATCAACGTCAATAATGAGTGTAAATTCAGTTTTCGTAATTCGCATTGATGTATATATCTGCGTGCAAAAAAAGTATTTCGATTTTCGCGACATACCGTAAAACGGAGTTGAATTGACATTAAAGGTAACTTTGACAGTTTTTGGGGCTACTTTACCAAGCGGTGTGCGAGGACACAGGCTAATTATTTTTTTTACTTATTTTTCTATCGTTGCTCAAATTTGTTGTTCAAGTTTATCATAATGTTGCTAAAGTTGATCGTAATGCTGCTCAAGTTGATTTTGATATCAATGCTGATTATAAGATTGATTAAGTGGGAAACCTCCGCCAGATATCAATTTTTGCTTATTGCTTTAAAAATTTATTTAGTTCTGAAGATTATATCCCCAAAGTTTGAAGCCCAACAGAAAGTCTTAAAGGTCCCTAGGAAGTCACCGAAATGATGCTCTCCAGAAGTATCGAGAGTAGATAAACGAGCGCGCGGCCTTTGCGGCCTCTACATTTTTATTTCTTAGCTAAACAAGTTTGCTGGTTTACTTTTTGAATAATAGGGGGCACTTCCGACGATTGTAGAGAAAAATTCGGCTTGTGCATCCGTGGTTTTTCGTTGTCACACAAACAATTCACACAAGAAGAGAAAAATACAGCCCGGATTAGTGATTTCCTAAAAGAAGGCTTGCTTTATGGCCCTGGAATCACAGATTAAGCTTGGGTAATTGTAAATCACTCTAAACTCTACTTTTTAAGTACAAAAACTTCATACGAGTTTTTTTCCGTGCCCTGGAATGTAACTCAAAAAGCAATGAACCAATCAACTTGAAATTTTGTATAAATATTCTTTAAGGGGCTATACCAGTGTGATCGCTGAAAATTTGGGTGATTTTCGGGAATTTTTTGGAAGAATAGTACTCAATTAAATGTTTCGGAAAATTAAGAATATATTTGGTTATATTTGACCTATATTACATAATTTTTTCATAGAAAAATATTGAGATCCAAGCAACTTGGATCTTTTGGCGCCTTCGGAGGCGCCAAAAAAAAAGTTCCTTCACTGCTGACATGATTCCGGCCGATTGAGCAGCTGAAACCGAAAAAGGAAAAAATGTCGTTAAACTAGAAGGTATTTCCTGTACAATGACATAGGATCTTCGAAAAATATCAAAATCTAACAAAATGGCGTAGTTTTGAAAAAAAAACGTCTGTTTTCTTGCTTATAAAATGGTCGTTTTTTTTTCAATGCCAAATCGTCAATTTTCATCCAATCAAAAATATCCTACGTCATTGTAGAGTAAATATATTCAAGAGTACACAGTTCAAATTTCAAGTCAATCGGATAATTGCTCTTTGAGTTACAATGTCAGCAAATTTGAGAAATCTCATTTCGAGAAAAACGCGTTTAAAGATTCAACTATCGATTTTTGCAAGATAAAATGATATTGATATGAATGATATAACTGATTATAATATTCTTGAAAGTATAGACTGTCGAAAAAGGCAACAAAAAAAATCGATTTTTTGAAAGTGGTATGCCCCTTAACTTATCGGCCTGTGAACAAATCTAAAATTGCGTATAAATTGTTTTAATAAATATAGTTCATATCGATTTGTTTATTTAAAAAAAGTGTTTTTTTTTCTTCTTGTCCTTTTTTTCTTTTGTCCTGAAATTTCCAATTCTTAATTTTTTTTGCTAAATTTAGGTTCCTGCAAAGAGTTATTTTAAGGGACAACACCACTGTGACGGCTTCAAAAAATCCATTTTTTGAAAACCATCTACAAAATTTTTTTTTTCTTTTGTCCTCAAATTTCCAATTCTTAATTTTTTTTGCTAAATTTAGGTTCCTGCAAAGAGTTATTTTAAGGGACAACACCACTGTGACGGCTTCAAAAAATCGATTTTTTGAAAACCATCTAGAAAAATCTAAAATACATTTAAGATGAAGATGCCGTTGGACCCAGGTCGAAAAAATAATTATTTTCGGAGATATTGAATATTTTGTGGAGCGGTGCAGCGCTCCGTGACGCTCGGGGTCCCGCGCAACTGCGCGCCTCAGGGTCGGCAGGTATACCGGGCCTTTCCCAGGTCCTGCGGGTCTTTCCCAGGTATTCTTTTGTCTCCCTTTACAAAAACCGGCTGTTGTTATAAATATAGTTTCGAAAAAAAGCCATAGGTGGCGATAATTGAAAAATTTTCAAGTCGTCAATCGTCAATCGTCGATATTGCAGCTGATATCGCGGTATTATTATTCAATGATGGCCTGAGAAGCCTCATGAAAGTTTTGGAGACGTTGGGGATAACTATCGGCCCAAATTGTTTCAATTTTTGCGTTGAAACCGACGCAGCGCGGATCGAGCTGGCGGAGCGCTCGCTCACAGACGCTGCAAAAGAGGCAAGAAGAGCCTCTACAAGTTCGAGAAAAGATGCTAGGGACAATGATTTGCTTCTTGAAGGCCAGCTATATGGTGCCGGCATCGCTGATTAAAGGTAAACATTTTTTTTCCAATTTATCGCATAAATTAACAAACCTAAAACTTTGAACGCGTTTTTCTCAAAACCACTTTTTTGAGTGCGGCACGCAGCAGAACTCGAGCAATTTTTATCCGATCGACTTCAAATTTGGACTGCATCAATAAAACTAGATTATCTAAAGAAGTACAAAGGATTTTTATCTCAATAATAAAAAAAAGTTATAGCCTATTTTCGACGAGAAATTTTGCTCGAAAATCGTCCTTTAATTTCAAAAGCGTGCCTATTTTTTAAAAATCAATATTTTTTCAAATCCCTGTGTACTTCTCTTCAAAATATCATATTATTAACGAAAACACTCGGTATTTTTTTTCAGCTCGACTTTGAAGAGAGTTCTGCTGCGTGCCGCGAACCACTGCAGAGGCAACAGTACCTGACGCGAGAGCTTCCCCAGCGTCACCATGGGGCGTGAAAAATTTGAAATTTTTTTTTATGTATCTTCAATAAACCACGAACAAAACAAAAAAAAAATTTCGAATATCTCTTTTTTTCCCACAAAAAAAAATTCTTGTAAAATGGCAAAAAAACAGGGGGTCACAGTGGTGTTGTCCCTTATGAAACAAATGGTTTCGTTGATTTTAGTTAACGACAAGGATCTGGCCGTTCCACGGCGCAAACTCTAGGAGCCAAGTTCGAGCAGCACTAGCGCCGCCATTTTGTTTTTTTTTCACTCATGACAATTTTTCTTTTGTATTCATTTGAACGTCAATATTATTATATAATTTGATTCATAGAAATAAATGCTCCCATTTTTTTGTAAAAAATTATTGAAAAACCTGTTGTCTGGAGGATGTTCCCCCCTAAAGTGCCTATAATAGTACCCTAGGTACTTGATATTTTTATGTAAAATGCTTCCTTAATAAAGATGACAATTTGATTGCATAAAATCGTCGATTTTCATTTAATTCTATGTATAATGCATAACGTATTAATTTTTAAATCAAAATTATGTCAAAAAACCCCACACTCGAGGTTACTATGACGCTTGAAAAAATATATATATATAAAATTGTGGGGTTTGAGTGGTGCTTGACTTTCTTATACATTTGAAAGCCAAAGAACACATTGTTCTATTAAATAAAAAAAAGTTGGAATTTAGGATGTTAAAAAAAAGTTACCTACCAAAAACTTCCAAAAACCTGTTCAAAATAACCCCATTTTACCGTATGCCCGTATTTTCCAAACATTTGGACGTTGTTTGGCAGTGCAAGATCGTGTAAAGGTCACGGGTAAAAGTTAATTTGACGAACGTCTACGCACAATCGACAAAGCTACGTTATGCAGCACACGTGGCGATGCTGCTTCGTGGAGAGCCTGTAACGACTTCTGTAACGACTTCCTTCAAATTGATGTTTGTGCGATTACAGACCCAACTGTCCATCCGTACTGTAACGGCAAGTATGTCTATTGACGGGTTACACCCAACTCGTCGCCAGATAGACGAAGAATTTTAGTGGTTTTTTTTCTGGAGAAACGTGTGCAGGTTTTCCGATTTTTCGCACTTAAGAGTATGGTTTCAAGGAGGTTGCAGCGGTTTAATTAAGGCAGGATATACGTTTAGAAGGGAAAAGTTAAGGGGTTAGGCCACTCTAAAGGCCGAAAAAATTGACTTTTTGAGGATTTTCTTCCAGAAAAAACTACAAAATAAATCGAGATTACAAAAAAGGGTGTTTATCATACATATCAGTGACTGTATACAATCATTTTTTTCGAAGCGATTAATTTCAAAATAGCGGCTGTGCCGCGTTTATCTCGAAACTGTATTTTTTAAGGACGTTGGAACGCTTCAGTTGAGTCAAATGACGGTTTATTAATTTTTTTTTCCATGACCCTCAAAAAAATGCATACGAGGTACAGATTCATTCTGTATATGCTATTTTTTTAAATATATCATTAAAGGGCAAAATTATGCCTTTTCATTTTTTTATTACGTAAAGTAGAAAAACTTTTGTGTTACTACCAGCTTGAAAAAGTATAACATTATCGAGGATTGTTATAAAAAAACTACGACAACGAATGTTTTATAAAATTCACAATGAAATTTTGAGTAATTTATAACTATGCCTATCCATATTTAAGTCACGAGCTTATTGGCCCGCGGCTTACGATGGGCAAGATGAGGAATTTTTTTTCTAAATGTTTACAAACGTTCAGTTTGCGTTAATCCGTTGTTAGAAATGGTTTATCTTGGTGCTAAATAACAAAAAAAAAATTGCATAACCTTTAGTGTGAAAGTCTTGCCCATCTAACCGCACGTTAAATGACATACATTAAACTATTTTTAATCTCTGGTGTTTGGTGGTGAAAAAAGTTCAAAAAATTCGTAAAGACTCAGTATAGTCTAAACAATAACATGTATTTTTTTTAATTAAATTTAACCTTGGATTGTGGCTAACGCTCCAACCTCTTTAAGTTGGCCGGAAACATGACTCAGACAATTTCCAACCGTTTCACTCGAAATGTTGAATATATCTTGAAAAGTACATTGTCTATGGAAGTACGTAGGATTTTTTTATTCATATTCCATAGTTCATTTGTTATTAACAATTATCTGACCATTTTTTAGGCAAATTTTTCACTTCCCATAAATTTGCTCAAAAAATCGTCAGATAATTGTTAATAACATATGAACTATGCAATATAAAAAAAATCCTACGCACTTCCATAGACAACGTATTTTTCAAGATATATTCAACATTTCAAGTGAATCGGTCAAAAGTTGTCTGAGTTATGTTTCCGGCCAACTTAAAAAATGCAGTCTTGACATAAACGCTGCACCGCCACCATTTTGAAATTAATCGCTCCAAAACAATTATTGTATACAGTCACTGATATGTATGATAAACACCCTTTTTTGTAATCTCGATTTATTTAGTCGTTTTTCTGAAAAAAAAAAATCCCCAAAAAGTCTATTTTTTTCAGCCTCTAGAGTGGCCTAAGGCTTTAAGCAATTTTCAGGGATTTTTATAAACTAAGAAATAATTATTCTACATTTATCAAACTGTAGGTATACTTCACTAGTATATTTTAGTATACGAAACAATTTTTTTTAAATTCCATTATTACCAAAGTGGCGGAGCTGTGGCAGAGTGTCTAGCTTCCCGTAGACTCTGATTTCCTAAAAAATTCAAAACTTTTTTCAGCTAGAACATGTATAGTTTCTATTTGACAATAATTAAGATGAACAAAATGCCAATTTAAGAGAACGGCACGCATGTGAAAAAAAATTCAACATTTCGCGCAAAATTTCGGTAAAATTTTAATTAGAAAAATAATTTTTTTTCTAATCTTTCGAAAATATCACTCGTCAAGTAGAAGGTAGCAATATTATCAATATTTCTACCAAGTTTCAACTTAATCGGCTCAATTGTTCTTGAGTAATCCTGCATGCCAATTTCGAAAATATAATTTTGAGAAAAACCCGTTTGAAGTTTACACCCGCTCCCAATCCGAGCGGTGAGGCACAGCATTGACGAGCTTCAACGAATGAAGTTTTTTGAATTTCGCTTTGAAACTTTAGAAAAATATTCTACATATATAGTTCTATCGTAAAAAAAAACGATTAAATTTTTTTTATCGTTGTATATGTATATCCCGCCTCAATGAAATATTAATTTTTTTTAAAAATAGCCGCACTCCAATGTCAAGATATCGCTTTTTGGTGAAAAAAAAACGCTCCATTTTCGTTGATAAAAAAAAACTTATGCATCGAAGAAAAAAATTGCTTCCTTCATGCACTACTTTTTGATATGTAGAAGAAGCTTGTGAAATTTGAAGTCGATCGGTGCAGTAATTGTAGAGATACCGATCGAGAACCGTCGTTATCGATTTGAAAAAAGCCATTTTGAGAAAAACGTGTTTAAGATTTGCCGGTTCGCAGCCCTTATCTATATAAACGCCCGTAACTCCTTCAATGTTAAACCGATCGACTTGAAATTTTCTGAGAATATCTTTGAAATGTCATGTTTTGAAAAACCGTCGAAAACCAAAAGTTGATATTGTCAAAAAATTCAACCAGGCGCTCAAGACGGCTATGGACGCGCCGAAAGTTAGGTTAGATTACCCAAGTCGGGTTAGCGAGTGATGCAAAATGCTTCCAATCGAAAGTGTAATGCGGAAAAAAAGCCCGCAAGGATGTAGCTTCACAGGTAATGAAAACAAAACAAATATATACCGACAATGGGAAAGGAAAAGATTTTGCGATAGAGTATGCCGACGATGTAGCGGCCATAGCGGATACGGTGGAGGGGTTAAAACTTATAATAAAGGATCTCGAGAGGTGGGCGCAGGAAAATAAGATGGAAATAAATACAAAAATCATGACATTCAGTAACAGAGGAAAAGTTAAGGAGGAAAAAAAATTAAAAATGAAGAAGTACAAATAGTGAAGGAATTTAAATATCTAGGATTTTGGTTCAGGTGTAAAAATTCGATTTGGGCACATGGAAAGATAAGGTGACAAGGAAACGCAAAAGGTAACGAATATGGTGGGGGAAATTTGAAAGAGGGCGGGGAAAGATGTGATGGAGGAAAGATTCTATTTATTAGACTCAATAGTAAAAGCAGGAGAGATGTATGGAGATATGGGGAATGGGAGAAATAAGCGTTTTTTTTTTAATACAGAGCGAGTTCTGTTAGATGGCGTTAGGGGTGGGCAGAACGACGCCAAATTACATATGGAGGAGAGAACTAGGAGTCTACTCTGGAATATTTGTCAAGGGAAAGAGCATTAAGGAGTTATATACAGTTAAAATTTTCAAAAAATCGATTTTTCAAATTTTATTTTCATAATGTACATATATTTAAGTACACACGCAGAAAATGTCTTGTCAAACCGGCGAATATTTTCGAAGTTACACGCACATTTGTAATAACGTGTCAGAGCGTTCGAAAGTGCTTTTGGAACTTTAAACGCGTTTTTCTCAAAACTGTGTTTTTAAAGTCGGTGAGCAAGATTTCTCGGAAACGGCTAAACCGATCAGTTTCAAATTTCAAATCAATCTTTTCAAGTATATTTTTTGGTAATTAATCAAAGGTTTTTTCTCATAGATAAATATTTTCCATTTTATAAACAATTTAAGGTCTAAATTTTTGTCAGAAAATGATTTTTTTTAGAAGCCGCTATTTTGTCAAAAAATATTATTTTGCTTATTCCTTCGATCAATTACAAAATAATCTATTATATTAACAAAATATTTTTGGTTTTTTCATTTTAGATTATCCAGTCCAGAGATATCGTGCTTACCGCAAAACGTTTGAAAAAAGTTCAAACGCCTTTTTTGCTCTCGGAGATGAGCTATAGCAACTCTAAAAATAATTATTTTTAAAAATAAAAAATGTTAAAATACAGTTCAAAGTTACCATAATATGTGTACAAATTTTTACGTTGATAGATTCGAAGGTCTGCTCGAGAAAAAAATCTTGAAAAATTGATCTTTTTGGGCCTCCTGACTGTATATAACCCCTTAAGATATATTACAGAAGTGATGATAAGAATGGAAAATTGCTTATTAGGCGAAATTAGAGCGATAACGAACGGCGACCTGTCAAAATGGGAAAAACTTTTGATGAAGGTATTAAGAGATCTGGAGGTAGAAGATAATATAACAATGATGAGGGAGCGAAGAGAAGTGAACAAATAGACGAAAGGATAAAAGAGAGACTGGAAAACTTGAAAAACAGAATTTGAAGAAGGGAAGACGAAAAAATCAGAAAATCGACGTATAATATATATATATATATATATATATATATATATATCTTGAGTAACATCCAATGTCTATACGATGCTGTTGGTTGTAAATTTTCGACAGAGCTTGTACCCTCTGGATGTCTTACCCATTCGCACCTCATGCATAGATAGTTCTCATACTCGTATAGAGAGCGGCGCTGTAAAATCGTGGCAACAGCGCGATTTTCCCGCAGCCATAGCGTTGAGCTTCCTACGATCCGTCTTTCTCGAAATATTTTATATAAATAAAGAAAAGCGTGAAAATGTCAACCCAAATGCGATACAAAGGAAAGTTCACAAGAAAAAGACGCTTGCTAAAAGACTGAAAGCTATGGCAGCCATGTGTCAAGCAAATGCGGCTAAACGCGATGAGAATAACCATAACCTCAACGATCAGCAACAAAAATTCGCCGTCGAAGGACGTCGGATCGTGGATTTACATCTTGCCGACAGTTTAAATTGTATTCGCTGTAACAAAGACAAATACATGCATAAATACATGCATAAATTGAACAAATTAAATTTGTTTGCAGAATAAATTTATTTCACATCCGTCTCAGAATTACTAGAACTCGGGGGAAAAAAAAACAGGCTTCGAGTTCCCAGAACACGCGCCGATCAGCTGGCTGCAGCGTACACTGTTGCTATTCCGTTACAGATGGTTGGGCCCGAGTTCGGTGTGGAATAAAATTACCACTTTTCATAAGTCGATATCTCCGAAACTAAACGGTCAAAGTTTTTAATTAAAAAAAAAATCAATCCCACAATAGCACTGCGTACACGTGTGTTTTTATTTTGAAATCCTAAGATCCGTTTAGAACCTATATCGAGAAATGCGAGCAAACTCCTATCGGTTTACGTGTTAGGTATAGGGATCGCGTACAAAAATACCCATATTCAATTGCAATTATCTCACGAACTAAACGGTGCATCGAATTGTATTTTTCGGCATCGGTCCATAAAGGTCATATCTACACCATACTTAGATTGCAGCCAATTCTTAAGATTTTTACCAAAACTATAGAGCTACCTTAATGTTTCGTAAAAAGCTTTGCAAAAAAGTTGTGCAAATAAAACTCGAGATACTACTACCATATAAGGTAAATGTCCCAATTATTGAACAGCTAAGGATCTGGGGGATTGAATTCGGTGAGAAAAAAATATAAAATCAAGAAAAAACCATCGCTTTCAGGTTCAAATGATACTTTGATATTTTTACTTTCGAAAAATCACCCTTTAAAGTATTTTTAAATTATTTGAAATGAAAAAAAAGAATAACAATGTGAAGCATGCAAATGTCCCAATTATTGAACACTGGAAGTGCCTGTGTCCCTAATATTGAACAGGCATGTCCCAGTTATTGAACACTCTCGAGAATTCTCTTTTCGTTCTGAAAATATTATTTCGGGTACAATATTAAGAGATAAAAGCAAAATGAAACACTTAAATAATCTTTTGTTGATCATGTAAAAATACAAAAATATATATATAGACTCTTTTGACAGGTTTTTGGTTCATTCGCATTTGGTTTATTTTTGCTTTTCGACTCGAACTTCATTTTATTTTTATTTTCAGCTTCCTCGTTTTTATGTTCTGTGTTTGTTTGATTTTGTCGCAGTTTGGCTCCCTGAAATATCGGAGAGCAAAAAATAATGAACAGTACATTCGTATTGTTAAGTTACATTTAGGTTATATTCTGTTTTTACTTTCCTTTTTATGTTTATTGCACGAAAATACAAATAAAAAATATATTTGACGATCTTAGAGTTATTATTAAAAGAATAAAGGTAAGTTTATTCAGGAACTTACACTTTTTTTTTGAATAAATCCGATTCACACGATCTGTCACATGTTAACTGTCTCGATGTTTTGATGGGTTTAATGACGCCATCTTGGAGAATTTGGGTGTTCAATAATTGGGACACACTGCATTTTCTATGTCCCAATGATTGAACACCGTATTTTTTAAAAATAATTAAATAAAAAAATTTCACAAAAATTGTTATTTGTAAGAAATTTTCTGAGGAACCTGAAACGCCTTTACTTTTTGAGATGCGACAGTTTTTGAATTTGGTATGCCCTTACGCATGAAGCGGCGCGTCTTAGCAAAAACGATAAGCAGTTACCACGATACGTCAAATCGGGTCACCGTTGCTGATTAAATAATTTTTGCTCTATCAATTAAAGCTTTTTTTGCACAAGTAAGGTAACATTTCGATAGCTAAAAGTTCCATATATGTAATGAAATTTTTATAAATACGTAAATGCATGCAGGTCAATGAGAAATAATAAAAATACAAGATAGTGTTCAAT
The DNA here is from genome assembly GCA_964007375.1 of Ophion obscuratus. Taxonomy (NCBI): domain Eukaryota; kingdom Metazoa; phylum Arthropoda; class Insecta; order Hymenoptera; family Ichneumonidae; genus Ophion; species Ophion obscuratus. The sequence goes on from OZ023319.1 coordinate 11,833,456, forward strand.
AATTGGGACCTGTTCAATAATTGGGACATTTACCTTACCAACAAGCTTCGGCTCGTAGTTTCGAAAAACGTTGATCCTTCGGCGGCGAGTCTACGGCCAGACCAACTGTCAAAACGAGCTTATGGACCTGTTCGAAGCTGACGCCTCGGGTGTCACGCGTGTCACCTCGACCGCGACAACGACGAACCTACCGCACGACCTCCACGCTCGGACCCTTTGAATTCCTAAACCATGATTCCTCGCTCCTGAGAAAATTGGTAAACTTTCTTCGGAGTTTCGTCACTCGGTAGATTTATATCTCGAGAATTCGTAACGGATAATATACATGGACGAAGCCACGGTCTTACATACAGGTCTTGAAACTCTGGTGGTGGGGGTATGCCCTCGGTTTGAAGCACCGGCCGTTTCGCCTAGTGACCACGAGTGTCGCTTCGATAGTGTGATGCAGGCTGTGCGAGAGAGATGGAAATCGATTGTTGACTCATAGGAAACTAACCTAGCTGTACAATTGGCTGGTGAAGGCAAATTATGATATTCAATGTCAAAAATCCATGATCGACCTAAATACAATTAAAAGTAACTTTATTGTAAACCTGAAAAAAAAAACCAAAAGACTATAGTTATCCAAGTGGGTACAATGAATATGAATGTTTTTTATATAGGTGTCACTGTAAGCTCGTGTTGGTACGTCGAGCGGTTCGGTGCAAGCTTCGTAAAGCTGCTTTCAGGGGTTCGATCCCTGTGTGGTCGGTTTTTTAAAAACATGTTTTAGCTTTTATAAAACAAATAGGCATTACGCGTTGTTTTAATTGACCGGAAAATAAGTGGCAACTATTCCAGACCGAAGTGGAATCCAGACCGAAACACTTGCAGGATGTGTTTCTTGAAAATGAAACAAATGATTAAGAAACAGTGCTTCTTTTGCAATTCTTTATTTCCTCTTCGAAAAATTTTAATGCATGTCCCAAGAAACATTTCCAATAATATCTACTTTGCAGTTTCCGAAACGGTTTGCGTTCGTAAATTAAAAAAAAACACCTCTTTTCCGACCTTTAAGCGAAGGACTCTCGAGTAGGATAAATTTAAATAATTCACTAACTTTGTTTTATGTTTTCCAGCCTGGAAAGTATTGATTGTAATGATCCCAATAATTTTTAATTTTTTTCAGATTCCCGGCTCCAACGCGAAAAAAATAATTTCAATCATTCCATAAATTGCAGGTTTCATTGTCCTTAAAAAAATAGATTTTTGTTTTTCAATATCACCGTTTTTACAAGTTTACAAGTAGAGCACGTCGCGTGTGGTCGCGTGAATCAGCGGTTATGTTTCGGTTTTGTTTACTTTTGAAATCTATTTTCGTCTCTCTCACACAGCCTGCGTCACTCTATAGCAGCGATCCTCGTGGTCACGAGTTGAAACAGTCGGTGCTTCAATAAGAGGCCATCCCCCACCACTGAAATTTTGAGGGAGTTTCAAGGCCTGTATGTAAGACCGTGGACGAGGCTCTCCGAGTTCACAATGACGGTAGTACGGTAGGAATAATAATAAGAGAATAATGATAACGCCAATGATAATAATACAGTTTATCCCTTTCTGGTAATAATATACTTTAGGGGCTTGACCTTATATTGAGCCATTACAAAGTTCGGTAATGAAAGCCTCGTGAGCAACCACACGACACGACCTTATAACACACACACACACACACACGCGCGTACGCACGCACGCACGCACGCACGCACACGCGCACGCACGCACGCACGCACGCACACACGCACACACACACACACAAAGGTCTTAGGCCACAGTAACGGGTATAAAATCATGTGCGAATTTAACAATTTTTTTCCGTATGAAAAAATGATTCACTCATAAACTTAATTACACATCCATTGAGTATAAATATCAAGCTGTTAGATTTTTTTTCCGATTTACAAAATGGCCGACTAATCGAAACTTCTCGAAACAGCTTTTTTTCAATTGGCGTGACAAATAACTTCAACAATTTTCACTCGATTTACTTCAAATTTAAAAGTTATGTTCCTCATTGCATTTCGCAGAGAAGTACGTGTGGGATTTCTGATTAATCGAAAACTTTTCATTTTATGAGCAGTTTATGAGCAGTTATAACGAAATTTTTCACTGAAAATTCATTTCTCCAGTTCAAATACCTACAATTTTTTAATAAAACAATATTTTTTAAATTCCTTACGTACTTCTCTAGGTATTCTAACGTAGATTGACGAGAATTTTTGTTTTTTGTTCTAGGTTAAAAATTGTGGATGCTAAATTCCACGCCGCGGAGAGCCTAAGAAAAGCTAAAAGAAAATATTAGTAGTCGGCCATTTTGTACATCGAAAAAAAAGAAATATATTTTCTAACAACTTGGTATTCATAGTAAATAGATGGGTAATTAGTGCTATGGGTGAATCAGTTTTCATTCGCAAACATTTGTTAAATTCGCACATTTTATACCCGTTACTGTGGCCTAAGGCCTCAAATATATACTTCTACAGACATACATACATATGTGTGTGTGTGTGTATATATATATATATATATATATATAAGGGCAAAAAGGTCCCGAGCGAACGACAGGTAGGGAAGGTTATACGTGCGGGTGAGCAGCACAATAGCCGCACGAGTACGCGACCGCTCGACAGACCACCCCGCAAGCGAATAAGTTACGACCTTGTCGCTTCAGCCGTCTCTACCCTCTTCTTCTTGCGACACGCGCGCTTCTGGACAGTGCGCGTGTTTTGTAGTTGGAATAAAAGTAAAAAATGTGACGCAAATTGAAATAAGACACGTGTCGCCCCGGCTACACACTAGCACAGCCTCCTTGCGCCTGTATAAATTCGATTGTGATAAAAGATTCGTGTGCACGTATAATTTCTATTCGCAAGTCGTCGTGTCGAGCCGAGCCTGCCGCGGCAAATAAACGAAAACATTTCATTGGATAGAATCTTTCTCTCGGTCCCTCTCCCTCTAACACTCACACTCTCTCTCTCTCTCTCTCTCTCTCTGTCTCCTTCTCTCTCACTCGCGCGCGCTAAGCTCTCGGCGCAGAGAATGCCTCGAGCTCGTGTGGCCGGCACGTAGGTATGTATAAAAAGCGCCGCGCGCCCGTACCGAGTCGCCACTGTGCAACGCGACACAGATACGTTGAGATCTTAATTTCGTAATCGAAGTAATCGCTCGTTCGAAAGATACAATTAACGGATCCTGCATTTCGAGAATTCCGAACAGCTCGCCCGCGACTTGTTTCTTTTTAGCCGAAGAAACATTACGACAGAAAAGAATAGAGTGGAGAAGTGCGCGGGGAACCTCGGCGAGAAGAAAAGTTCGAGAATTCGCGAAAATTCGAAAGAGACCGGAGGAAGTGCGCGCCTCAAGACTGCCGGGGGTGTGAAACGAAACCTGTGCTGCCTTCTTTTTCGTACACTCCGTAATCTCCGCGGCCACCAGAGGCTGTATACATCGCGCGTAAACAAGTGACGATTCGCACGTGAAAAGGAAGATGTGCGTGTCAAACGAGACGGGCGAAACTACGACGAGGCATCGAGCGATCGATGAAGATGTGAAGCCCGAGCGGAATCACGAGATTTCGAACAAACTCACGAGAGCCAAGGAAAAGTACATGAAGATATACGACGAGATTGTCGAGCGCGAACGTGAGACAAGCGCGGGAAAACTCTACGACGACAACGACAATGTACGAAATGACGACGATGGGCTCGTTTATTCAAACGTCGCTGATGAATTACTCGCCAAAGGTACCGTCAAGTACGGAATCCTTGTCAATCACTTCGTATGGTATTACGAGTACTTCCGCCGTTCCGTTGCTTACAAGTGAGTCTTCAACTATTCTCATAACATTTTACATCTTTACCCCTAACGCAATTTCAACCTGACGCGTTGCTCTTTTTTCACAATCGTAAGTTGATGCTTGCTCAGTGGCGACATTCAACTCACCTCTATCCGAAATTTCGAAAAATATTCGGTAACTCTTTAGATAAGCGACGTTTCCGAAAAATTGTTGTTTCCAAACAAACCCAAACAAAACCTAACATAGGCGTCGTAATTTTCAAAAATGCCCTATTTTATCACGTAATTGCGCCAACTTCAAAACCCCGTAACTTTTACCCATACTTTAACCCAAACAAACCCAATATAGGTGTCGAAATGTTCAAAATGCCCTATTTTATCACGTGATTCCGGAAACTTCAAAACCCCATAACTTTCACCCATACTTTAAGCCAAAGAAACCCAATATAGGCGTCCGAATGTTAAAAAATACCCTATTTTATCACGTGATTCCGCAAACTTGCAAACCCTATGACTTTTTATGGGAGGGTGAATTTCAGCTTCCCCCGACTGAATATCATCATTTATAACCCAATGAATGAGAAAATAGCCAAAAAATGTTAGGCTTATTTCTCGGAAAAGTCACTTTATAAAGAATTACCAAATATTTCAACGTAAGGGGGAAAGAGAAGAAAAACGCACAAAAAATCGTATTACGATATGATTATATAATCAGCGTGGCAATAAGTTAATTAATAAAAATTATTTTCAGTGTGTCAAGTTCGTTGATGAAAAGTTATGAATAAAAGTTTTGTTCGTAACGCTATTTGTAGAATAGTTTCTCGGATCATCGAACTCTCGACGAAGTAACACCCGCATTTGCTTTTATTCGCTCGTTCGTCACGTATGCACCAGGTTTTGCACATGACCTATACCTGTATATATCGTGTTCTAACGAGTTCCTACTTAACTGGACTTTCTGTCTCTCTCTCTCTCTCTCTCTCTCTCTCTCTCTCTCTCTCTCTCTCTCTCTCTCTCTCTCTCTCTCTCTCTCTCTCTCTCTCTCTCTCTCTCTCTCTCTCTCTCCCTCCCTCCCTCCCTCTCTCCCTCCCTCCCTCCCTCCCTCCCCCCCCCACTCGTGGACAATGACTACGATACGCCGATTATAGTAATACCGGTTGGTATACATCATTCCCAGTACATGATTATCGGACACTACGAAGTCGTGGGAATAAAACTCCCACTCTTATCGTCGTGCACGCTTCCTCGTGTACCGCCTCGCTGATGACAATCTTTGCTTCTCACTTTCGCGCGCGCAGCTCTTGTAGCACTATAGCCACGGACGAATGCAGTTGTCTCGCGCGAGTTTGCGAACTTTATCATACGCGATTATGACACGTGCGTACGTAAGACATTCCTGCCTCGCTTAACGCGAAAGTTTTGGATGAATCTGCGTATATATTTATTTATTAAGGCCTTAGTCCACAGTAACGAGTATAAAATCATGTGCAAATTTAACCTTTTTATTTCATATGAAAAAGCGATTCACTCATAACATTAATTACACATCTATTTAGTATGAATATCAAGCTGCTAGATAAAATATACATAGATTTTTCTTAGATGTACAAAATGGCCCACTACCAATATTTTCTTTTGTTTTTTAGCATCCACAATTTTTTACCCAGAACAGAGAACAAAAATTCTTGTCAATCTTCATTAGAATACCTAGTACGTATACCTAGTACGTATACCTAGTACCTATAAGTACGTACGGAATTTAAAAAATATTGTTCTGTTCAAAAGTTGTAGGTATTTGAACTTAAGAAATGAATTTTCAGTGAAAAATTTCGTTATAACTGCTCATAAACTGCTCATAAAATAATTTTTTTTTATTAATAAGAAATTCCGTACGTACTTCTCTGCGAAATGCAATTAGAAACATAACTTTTAATTTTAAAGTAAATCGAGTGAAAATTGTTGAAGTTATTTGTCACGCCAATTGGAAAAAAGCTGTTTCGAGAAGCTTCGAGTAGTCGGCCATTTTGTACATCGATAAAAAAATATATATATATTTTCTAACAGCTCGATATTCATACTAAATAGATGTGTAATTAATTTCATGAGCGAATCACTTTTTCGTACGAAAAAAAAACGTAAACGGAACGTAAACCGAATGAGTTGCAGACCTGAAATTTTGATATTTTGTGCCGAATGTTGACCCAAAACCGAAGATTGAATTAGAAATTCACTTGAATCATTTTTTATAGGAGTCCCGTACATGCAAAAGAAGCGGAAAAAATGTCTTACTCTGGCATGTTGGGTGTCATTGTCTAAAGCTCATTGAATAGTGTGGAAATATGTTTTTTCTTCTTTTTTATCTTCAAAAATAAAAAGATTGCGGGCCGTCAAAGTTGACAATTTTAGACCATTTTTGGTACGGGGTCTATCTCAAAAACTAATTTGGATAAAAATTTGGAATTTCTGTATATTATGTACCATATACTGTATTTAAACGACGAGTAATGAAAACGCCGATTCATAATGTAGTATATATAATAATTTATTGTACACATAATACAATAAATTTAGAACGAAATAATATAAAATTATTGTTATTTAAATATTTACAATACCAAATGACTTATTTTTGGAGTCGGTGCCAGCCAAGAACGAGAGATTGACCCCACGTAATAAACGAGATTGCAAATTTAAAAAAGACTGCAGATCGTATATTTCATTAATTTTTCTTCGCCTCCTTTTTTTCTCCGAAAATGTGACTGTATTGGCAAATGGCCGGTACTCAAAAAATAAGTAATTTGTTATTGTAAATATTTAAGTAACATTAATTTTATATATTTTCATTATTAGCTTACAGCAGGCGTATACAAAGCTTTTCTCAGCTATCATCGTCCCATATGGTTTCAGTTTGGCACTACCTAAGAACTAAGACAGAACAAAAGCATTAACGGCGGGGTAAAGTTAATTCGGCGAAAAAAGGCATGTTTTTAAGATTTTTTTTGGCGTAACCAATAGTGTTCGTTTATTAAAAAATTTACATATAATAAAGTAACATTTGAACAACATTCTCCTAAATTTGCATTGCAAAATATTCAAAATTGAGCGAGTGAAAATTAAACCCCGGAGGCGCCTCGAAAAAAAGTTGGTTTGCGGTGTGCACCATAACTCGCAACAGAATCATTTGAAACAAAAAAATCAAAATGCATTTGTTAAAGGAGATGTTTCTTGAGGTAATGACGGGAGGATTTTTTTTTTTTCGATTTTTCGATTTTTCGTAGCACTTGGGAGCCAAAAACCCGATTTTCGCTAAAAAAAATCGGCTAATTTGTTGTTGAAAAATTAGTAATTATTAAAAAAAAAAACAAAAAAGCTCTCGACAATACCTGGTGAATTATGTGAAGAAGTACTGTGCAAAATTTCAAAGCGATTGGTCCAGTAGATTTTGAGTTATCGTGCATACGGACTTCAAATATGACAAGTCTCAGAAAAACGGTTTGAAAAACGCAGAAGACAAGAGAACGGCATGGAGCAATAGACGCTCAAATACTCATAAGGAGCCGTCCATATATTACGTCATCGATTTTGGCTGATTTTTAACCCCCCCCCCCCCCCCCCAAAATCATCCTATCCTTCCTATCGTCATAATCCAATTATCGTTACCGTCATCCAACGATCAGACCCCCCCTATTTTAAAATGACGTAATTTATGGACCGCCCCTAACTTCGTCAATTTTACTCCGATCGACTTGAAATTTTAACACAATATTCTTGATATATTATGTATTCATTTTAAAAATTTTTAAAAAATGAAAAAAAAATTTAAATACTTTACCCCGCCCTTAATTAATTGTCTAGTTTCAAAAAAAAAGTGAATTGGTCATATGTACGAAAAACCCCAATAGAGCGAGGCCCGACTCGCACTTGGCCGACTATTTTTTCCATTCATTTTTTTATATATCCGTTTATCCCTGTATTAATTAATTAATTTATTCATTTATTCATTCAATACTTCATTTGTATTACGTCTTTTTACGCATTCGAGCTCGCGCAATTGAACTCATTCGCTGCGCCGCGCGTTGAATGGAATTTAATTGAGGTTGGAGACTCGCGACGAAGTAAAAAGTCAATAAAATTTTAAAAACGTGTGCGCAGATAAATTCTCTACTTGCGGGCACGGTACGGACCTCCGAGAGCTCATGCGTAAGACTTGTTCATTTTTTTTTCTTTCTTTTTTCAATTGATGTACAGCGAGTCTTATCGGTAATTAGTTCAGTGATAAACATCTCTTTAGCGATATGCGGGCCCGGTTCATCGATGTAAATCTCAATGCACGTACACTCGGTGATGTGAAATTATTCATCTCACGCATATGTGTGTGTATGTGGAGAAAGGTGATTTTGACGAATTCGGGTCTGAGGAGTGTGATGATAGTAGCGAAAAAAAAAGATTGAATTTCGATGTTTTTTTTCTGATGAGAGTACCGGGATGACGAGGTCGGGATTTTACACACAACTGATGCATGGTCTTGACAGGTATGAGTTTTTTTTTCAAATTGAAGATGATTGATAAACAATGGAGCAATTATTGTTTGAAAAAAGCGCCGCCGTTGCTGCATGGCCAATCGGTGCGGATGGTTCTGGCGACTAGGGTCTTCTGAAATTAATCATGAAAAAATCTACTTTTAGGATAATAATAAAACTTTTGTATGGCTGGATGCTTTTTTGAAAATTTGAAAATTACGCAAATGGCAAGCTGTAGAAACAAAAGTTCGATTTTCGGGGGAAAGTAATAACTCTGATAATTTTTTATTAACAAATGGATGAAGATATGAAACAAAATCATAGGTTCATATGGTAGGAAATGTTGTAAACTATGCTCTGTCCGAATTTGTAGTGAATCGGACGAATAGATTTTGAGATACGACTTACCCCGTTTAATAAGGTGATGTTGAAGTTTGCATCGTGTTGAAGTGCAACGAAAAGTAATTGTTTTAGCCCTAGAATGGTAACCTTATTTTTTTTACCTATTATGGTAACCTGGGGTGATAAACCACCCCAATTTTGAACAATTCATATCTCCGGTAAAATTTCACGAAAACGGTTCAACTTGGGCTCATTCTTTTCGTTTTTTAATGCAGAATCACGTAAGCCTATGGCGATTTCACTTGAAGTAGGAAAAATTAGTTTAAAAAATAAGGTAAAAGGGTGAAAAAACATGAAAAATTCGTAAAGGGCGCGAGATTTAAACTCGCCTGGGGTGGTTTTTCACCCCAAGTTACCGTTCTAGGGTTAATTGTTCGATTTTTTTGCCTGCGAAAATCACTCTGACGTTTTCACGTATTCTTATTAGAGATTTACGATCTAAATTTGCAAAAAAAAAAGGCTTTGGGTAAGCATAACAATAAAGAAATGAAAAATGAACGAAAAAATCGTCGCAATCCAACGATGCAAACTCCAACGTCATTTCATAAGACATGGTTTCGAGAAAATAGCGATGAAACTTGCATCGTTGGAATGCAATCAACGTTCTTTTCAATTTTTATTATTTATTTATTTTTATTACAATCTATCGTTTTTTTAAATAATTTAAGGAGGTAGGATCATTAAGATGAATCCATTTTTCGGAAATTCGGTTATTTCGGAAATTTTGATATGATTTTGTTCGCAAAATTTGAGCTATATTGACCGTTCAGTTTTTTTTTTTGCAATAAAATGGCAAAGTCGATCACCTTAGAGTAATCAAGCACGTCGTCTTATGAAGACGGTCGACGGGAAGTGCGGCAATGGCGGTTTTGCTGGTCACGTATCCAACCAAGGTCGTTGAAAAACTGAAATTTGATAAATTAGACATAATAGATTTTGTGAAAAATCGAAAATTCGAACCTCGCAGCGTAGTTCAAGCACTACATTATAAAAAGATTCAAATTTCCGGTTCAAAATGATCAGAACGACGAAATAGCATCTACAGACTTGGCAACTTTGGGCGTAACGCCTGATGCGTTTGGCGAACATAACCTAGCTCTGCACCATAACCTACACGGAGAAAAATACGGCCTTAAATTCTAACACCGGTTGCCAGAATTCTAATATTCAGTGCTAGAAAAGTATAGCAGTTTACTGCCAGTTCGGAATTCTGAGACTTGTTATAGAAGTGTATAAATGATTCTCACACCGTATAGTAAAAATGATGCGTGCATGTTACATTTAAAACTATTCTCGCATAGACGCGAGTTATATTTTCATATGGATTTTACTATACGTATAGCATGAATCTTCGTGTATGTATAGATTTCACTATAAGCATAACATAAATCTTCGGCGTATAGCGAAAAATATTACGAAGTTATTAGTAAAATGTGACTCTTTATACCGTATTTTTTGTAGAATACTAGAAACTAATTGTTCACATCACGTGGACAAAATATTTTTTGAATACTACAAAAAAATCACAATGTGCCGAATAAAATGTATTATTTGTATCAGTTTACGTGCCATATCGTAGGTTAAAATTTAAATTTCTTCATTATTACTATACCATAGTTACAATTTTTATCTTCCATTCAATACTCCCCCATGGAAATTTATGTATGTAAAATATATGCAGAAAATATATGCTACACACACACACACACACACACACACACACACACATATATATATATATCGGTCGTATATATAGTGACGAAAAATAGAATAATACGTATATATTCAGTATATATGCACCAAATATATGACGCATATATGACCCATATATTTTCGATATATTTTTCTGACAAAAAAAATATACGCTACGTATAAACACTATATATGATGCATATATGAGGCATATACGACGCATATACGACGCATATATTTTCGATATATTTTCAATTAATTTTTTTGTCAGAAAAATATATCAAAAATGTATGCGTCATATATGACTCATATGTGTCATTTATGCGTCATATATGACGCATACATTTTCGATACATATTCCTGACAAGAAATATATGCTGTGTATAAACACTATTACAGTTAAACTTAATAAAACTTAAAACTGAAACTTAAAAAAACTTAACTTACAGTTAAAGTACACTATTGCATATAAACACTATATACAGATATGCTACGCATATCTGTATATATGTGGCATATATGTACCATTTATGCAGTATATATGTGGTATGTATGCAGTGTGTATGCAGCATATATGCTAAATATATGTGGTATACTACTGTGTCCAAAAAATAAGGTGACATTGTATTTATTTCGAAAATTCTTTATTTATTTTTCCAAATCAATTTCATCCCCTTCAAAGTAATCCGATCCCGATGCAATGCACTTATGCCAACGGATTTTCCAATCTTCGAAACACGGATTGTAGTCACTTTTCGGGATGGCCTTCAGTTCCGTCTTCGCTGCGGCTTGAATCTCCTCTATCATATCAAAAAGGTGTCCCCGGAGCGATCTTTTGAGCTTGCTGAACAGCCAGAAGTCGCACGGCGCCAGATCAGGTGAATACGGTGGTTGCGGAACGATATGGGTTGAGTTTTTGGCGAAACGTATCCGCAGCAGAAAATTGATTCCGCAAACAAAATTTAATGCAAATTCTTTGCTCAACAAATTTCGACATCGCAAAAAACGAAAAACTCACTTTTATCAGCTCACAAAACGACGCGTATCTCAAACACTAATGAATATTTTGACATGTAAATTTGACATAGACGTCACTGACAGTACTACCAACCTAAAAAAAAAAAAAATTCTCCAAATCCTTCGACGCGCGCAGTTTAAATTCAAATGTCACCTTATTTTTTGGACACAGTAGTATATGCAGGGTAAATGCTACATATATCATTGATATATGATACATTGATATACAGTAATACCACGCATATACATCTCATATATAAAAACGTTACGAAAATTAGAATTTGGCACATATATGCAACATATATTTTCAATATATTTCATACATTTCACATATATTGCAATTATTGATCAATTAAATTTGCAGTATATTTTTGCGTATATAAATTTCCATGGGGGCTTTTTGATATTTAATGATATTTTCTTTAGAAGCAATAGCATTAATTCTAAACTTCGAGCCGCTTGTTTTCTCCGTGTAACCTTTCACGTCAATGGGACCCGGATAGCAACGTTGAGCATCGCAAACGCGACGTTGTCAGGTGTTTGTCCAAAATTCCATTATATTATGCTTCGAGTTAAACATCAATAACATGTTCAATTACAATTTTACCGATAGTATCAAAGATTAATAATTTTTTTTAATACCACGCGTCAGTCAAAATTAGTAATGAAACATACCCTTAGTCGCAAAAATGGTGAAACAATCTTTTCTTTAAAAAAATTATGAAAATCCCCCTTAAGAATCGAAAAGTTCAAAAAAATCCAACACGCGAAATTTCACCTCTCGCGGTACAATTTCATTTCGATCTCCGTGCGTGTGTTGAGCGTGCAACGCGCAAATAATTCTCGCGTAACCGCGTTGTCTTCTTGTCTCCCGTCATCCGTGAATCGACGACCTAAATTATCGTTGATTTAAATGACTCGCGAATTCGGGGTCCCCCGACGCGCTTCCCCGCGCGAGCTTCAAAGTCGAAGCTCGTATGTGCACCGAACGCGAAATAAAAAGCAAAACGTACGATCAAAAGCGGTAGGACGAACGCCGGGATGACGGGTGGAATGATATACGATCGTCAATTCGAAGAGATCGCGTGACCGGCGGAGAAAAAAAACATTAGCGACGCAGTCGAAGCCATTCGCGGGCCTCAATGTCAAAAGTCCGCATGTGGCGACATCGGTATGCGAATGTAGTACGTTTGAATCGGATAAAATGTCCACCCTCTAACAATCGCAAGTGGATCCGCGTAAAATTGAAATTTCGAAAGCAAGATTTCTTTTTATTACATTCATTGGTTGGCCTGGGGTCTTGACTTTTCTTTGCAGCGAAGATTTTGTAAAGATTCGAAAAATTGACCGAGTTGTGACGATTTTTGTGCAGGGGCGGATCACCCACTGCGCTATGGCAAATTGCTCCGCTGCGATTTGACCTTTTTATCTTTTGCGTTTTTCTCGAATGATGCTGAAGTCTCCATCGTTGGGATGCAACGAAAGTTATTTTTTTTTCTCTATTGCTCACGTTTTTTGCCGATTCAGGGGACGATTATCACCCAAACGGTTTTTCGCATCCTCATAAGAAATCCACGATCTTGAAGAGGTACGACTAATTTATTTCACCCGCAGTTGTTCTGATTCATATTAACTTGGGTTGAATATTCGTATTGTGGATTCCAATGTGCCAAAAGCCATAGCCGGGTAAGTAGGGAAAAATTGACCCCGAATTTTTTCCAGCGAAATTAGGAGTATATTCTGAGGTATAAAACAAAACAAATTTTCTGAAAATTTCATCCCCGTCAACGCAATGGTTTTGGAAAAATGAATTTTTTTTAATAAAAAATAAATAAAAATTCCGGAAACGCTTCAGTGGATCGATTCGATTTTTTTTTGGTACTTGTTACGATCAAACGTGTTACGAGATAAAATTATAGAACATCTTGCGAAAGATTAAGGTTTAAAAAAACATGATGTTCCTTGTTTTATTTTTTTTTTTACTATAATCCACTTGGGGTACAATAACGAAATTTTTTTCATATAATCTTTGGGCACCTTATTAGATTATATAATCTTTTTAAAATGATCGGTTTGGTAACACACTTTATTGATATATTTTCGTTATATATCTATATAACTAAAATATATCAATAAAGTGTGTTTCTTTTTTGTTCACTGTGGCATACCAAACCGATCATTTAGTCACATATCAGACTTTATTTATATATTTTAGTTATATATCTATATAACTAAAATATATCAATAAAGTGTGTTTCTTTTTTTTCACTGTGGCGTACCAAGCCGATCATTTTGAAAAAATTATATAATCTAATAAGGTGCCCAAAGATTATATGAAAAAATTTTCGCTATTGTGTCCCACGTGGATTATAGTAAAAAATAATAAAACAAGGAACATTACTTTTTTTCAAACCTTAATCTTTCGCAAGATGTTCTATAATTTTATTTCGTAACACGTTTGATCGGAACAAGTACCAAAAAAAAAATCAAATCGATCCACTGTACCGTTTCCGGAAGAAAAAAAAAATTTTGATTTTTAAAAAGAATTCATTTTTCTAAAACCATCGCGTTGACGGGCATGAAATTTTCAGAAAATTTGTTTTTTTCTATACCTCAGAATATACTCCAAATTTTGCTGGAAAAAATGCGGGGTCAATTTTTCCCTACTTACACGGCTATGGCCTTTACGGTAAATGCTTTGTTTATTGCATAATCAATATATGAGGCATTCCACGTCACTTCAGCCAGTAAAAAAAATCCACAAATAATTTTGAAAAATCGAGTTACTTTATTGAAAAATATTCACCGTGTTGAAATTTTTTTTTAATTTCTGACGTTTCCTTTCGTTGATTACCATTATTTAACATTTTTTCATTCAAATGGCTATATCTTTGGCAGGACTTGACGTATTTACATTCGTAAAAAACGAAAATTCAGGTCTTTTTCTAGCAGCTAAGAATCGGGTCCCGAAGTGGCCAAAACTGGCTCGAATGTTCCAGAATGTTTCTGCGTGTTCTAGAAGGTTCAAGAATGTGCCCAGAATGTTCTAGAACATTCCAGACAGAATGTTGGATAATGTTGTAGAATGTTCCACAATATGGAATCTTCCAGAAGGTTCTAGAATGTTGCAGAATGTTATAAAATCTTCCAGAAGGTTCGAGGGTGTTCCAGAATGCTCTGGAATGTTCCAGAAGGTTCGAGAATGTACCGGAACTTTCGAAAATCCTCTAAAGTGTTCTAGAATGTTATAGAATTTTCCAGAATGTTCGTGAATGTTCTATAATCTTCCAGAATGTTCGAAAGTGTCCTAAAATGTCCCAGAAGGTTCTAGACCTTCCTAGGGACTTCCGGTTCCGAAGAGTTTGAGAATTTTCTAGAATGTTCCAAACGATTCTGAACTTCCTGATCATTTTTTATTCTTTCAATTCACATTTCATAGGAGTTGGCTGGCTTTTTCCGAGCGAAGCAAGGGTAACTCCGGCTATTTAGTAATAAAAAAATGAAAAATTAGATTCTAAACGACTTTGGAGTAGTCTCCGTCATATTCACAATAGCAGCCTTGCCATAAAAACGACCCAAAAGACGTTGCAACAAATCTGTCGGAATCTCATTTAACCTCAATCCGTGACGGTATTTGAGTTACCTTAATCCTGTGAACCTGGGTGGTTTTCGTTTTTGCACTACCAAACCAACAATCGTCAATGAAAAAAATCGGAAAAAATTCGTGGTCAATCTTTAGGCCGTATTTTCAAGGAAATATAGACTTTTTTCTTTCTTATTTTTTATTTTTCATTAAACATTGAGGAAAGTGCGAAGAAAATTATTTTGGGCAGGACGAAAACGACCCAGGTTCACGGATTGAGGGTTAAATAACCCTGCATTACTTTGGCGGAATTAAGTGATGTTCCTTGTGAGTAACGTATAATTGATTATTCGAGTTATCATCATTATTCGTTTGTTACTGTTTCTAATCTATTTTATTATTTACGTTACAATTATAAATGATAAAATATACAATAAACTGGACAGTAAAATAGTAATAATTGAAATACACTATTAAGTTTGAATAATAAATCGTTATTTAGTTTTTCATCATTTGTTTAATATCTTTTATCATTCGTTTTTTCAAACTTATATGTTCGTTGTTAATAATATAAATAATAAATGATAATAAACTATGAGCTAATGAATCAAATTGAACTAATAACTGTCAATAGTAAAATTATCTAATTGATCAACTATAATCTCTTATTCGATTAAATCCACAGGATAATAACTAATAAACTAAACAATAAATTAGAATTCAGTTGATTATTTATTTTATTGTCACTAACAACACTAAACTGAAATAGTATCGGTAATGAACGAATCACTAACAAATAATTTATTAATGAATAAAGGACGTTAAAAATAAATAAAAACGTATGTAATAAATAATAAATTAATGACGTACTTTCAACAACCGAAGATCGAAAAGTACGTTGTGGCCTACGTGAGAATTCGGTCGAGTCGAGATAGCGAGAAGGAAATTATATGGTTGTTTTGCAACTTTTCGCCAGCTTTTCGTTACGCGTTTGTTGATTTAGCTGTGCCAGCATCATCAAGAGTTCAAATAGTACGGTGATCTAATTTTTTTTCCGATTCGAGTTTGCCATTTTTTCCCTCGTATTACTCTTCAATATGTTGCTATTCATGTTCATTTGTCAATGAAAAAGTCAATAACGACCGAATATAATAATACACTAAGTAACGAACGTATCGACTTTATTATTCACGTTATAATTATGAATAATAAAATATATAATAGACTGAAAAATAAACTAATAATAAACAATTGAAATACACTATTATGTTTGAATAAAAAATTCTTATTTCGTCCATCAGAATTCGTTTTATATCGTTTGTCATTAATTTTTTTAAATTTATATTCTCCTTGCTAATAATATAAGTAATAAATTATAATAAATCAAAAACTGATAAATACAACTGATCTAATGACTCTTAATATTAAAATTACCATAAAGTAATTCACAAACTATCTCTCTCTTCTTCGATTAAACCCACTGAACAGTAAATTCCAATTCAGTTGATTATTTATATTATTGTTACTAACACCGATAAATTATAATAATGTGAGACTATAAGAGATATAATAATATGTGCCATCGACTAATGGCTTATAAATAAATAATGAATAAATAATCAACGTTATAAATAGATATAAATATATATAATGAATAATAAGATAAATAATAGATAATATAATATAATAAATAATGAATAATATTAATAAATATATATAAATATATATTATGTACTTCTGTGTAAAAACCCCTGTGGGGTAGACCTGGAATAAATACTATATATATATATATAATAATATGTGCCATCGACTAATGGCTTATAAATAATTAATAAATAATCAACGTTATAAATAGACATAAATATACATAATGAATAATAAATTAATTGTGTACTTTCAACAACCGAACATCGACATGGTGGCCTACGTGAGAATTCGGTCCAGTCGAGATATAATGAGAGGGAAACTACAGGATGGTTTTGCAGCTTTTCGCCAGCTTTCCGTTACGTTCTTGTTTATTTAGCTGGGAGATCGATCATCGATAGTACGGTGATCCGATGTATACACAATTTTTTTTATATTGCCTATCATAACGAGGAAAGAATTCGCTTCTTCGTGGCCCTCCACGGTCTCTAGTATTTCGTGTGCTTAGGTGCGAAGTTACGCAAGAGATCGTAAAACATGGCACCTTTTTTGAGAAATATTCCATAGATAAGAGATGAGACGTCGATTCAGCATTAATTTACGATAGTCCCTAGTGTATTTAGTTGCGTGAGCGTGAATTGGAAACGTCTAATTTATTCGGTGATCGGAGTGACAGCAATACCTAATCAGACAATTCACTGCGTCATCAGTCATCATTGTAGGATCTTATCTTTTTATGGTGTTGACTCTTTGCGTGACTGTTTGATCGGTTTCGCTGTGCGAAAAATCGCGATACTCGTGACTAATTACTTTGGCCTTATGGAGCCGAAAATTAGAACTTACGAAGTACGATGTTTGCATCCCATTAATAATGGAACGGGGAAAAAACGTCGCTCGTGGGTTACGTCACGATCTCACGTGCCGCGAGGATGATGGCGAGTGTGCCTGGAGCTGTCAGCCCTCGAAATGTCGTTGCCCATAACGCTAGAACGATATTGAAATTTGAATCTTTGAAGAGCAAAGAAATTACTTTTTCCGATGATGCTATGGACTTTTCATTGCTTCGGCTCGCTCAACTTCAATATTTTTTTCCGATGCGGACGATGGAAAGAAGAGGTCGGGATTTTACATAAAGTTAACACGTAGTCTCGGCAAGTTTGAGTTTTTTTTTAGTGGAAGACGATTGATAAACAATGGAGTTATTATTGTTTAAACAAAGCGCCGCCGTCGCTGCATGGCCAATCGGTGCGGATGGTTCTGGCGACTAGGATCGTACTGAAATTATATATGGAAAAATGTACTTTTGGTATAATGATAAAACTTTTGTATGATCGGATGCTTTTTTGAAATTGTGAAAATTACGATGATGGCAAACTGTAGAAACAAAAGTTCGATTTTTGAGCGAAAATATTAGGAGTACAACTTTGTAGTGACCGTTTTACTTAGAGAGCCACTGCGGCCGAAGTAGTGGCCCTAGCTCAATAAAAAAAGTGGCATTTTAAACTAGAGGCTCTGCCAATGTAAACAATTTAAAAAAGCTAACGGATACGTGTATGCATTATAAAGTTATTGGCACTCAAACATGGCAACCTACGAGTCGAATTCTCAGCATTTGCGGGAACTGCTCCAAAGACAACAAAGGAAGGGATTTTTGCACCGGATTGTGACTGGAGATGAAAAGTGGGTTTACTACGATAATCCTAAACGCCGAAAATCATGGGGACTGCTTGGTCATATTCCGTCATCGACGCCCAAACCGAATATTCACGGATCCAAAGTGATGCTGTGTATCTGGTGGGACCAGCTGGGCGTTGTGTACTATGAGCTGCTCAAACCGTCCGAAACCATCACAGGGGAATTCTACCGACGTCAGTTGATGCGCTTGAGTAAGGCACTCAAAGAGAAACGGCCACAATTCAACGAAAGACATGACAAGGTGATACTGCAGCATGAAAATGCCCGACCCCATGTTGCAAATGTCGTGAAAAAGTACTTGGAAACGCTGAAATGGGAGGTTTTATCCCACCCGCCGTACTCTCCAGACATTGCCCCTTCCGACTATCACTTGTTCCGGTCAATGGCACACGATTTGGCTGACCAGCACTTCGGTACTTACGAAGAAGTCAAAAATTGGGTCGATTCCTGGATTGCCTCCAAGGACGAAGACTTTTATCGACGCGGGATTCGAATGCTACCTGAAAGATGGGCCGAGGTCGTAGTAGCGACGGGCAGTACTTTGATTAAAAAATATGTAGCCACTTTTTTATAATAAAGCCTTAAACTTTTGAAAAAAACGGTCACTGCAAAGTTGTACTCCCAATAATAACTTTAATAATTTGTTATTAACAAATGGGTGAAGATATCATACAATATCATTGGTTCATATATGGTAGAAAATGTTGTAAACTATGCTCTGTCCGAATGTGAAATGAAAAGTAATTTTTTTTAATTGTTTGATTTTTTTTGGCTGGGGAAATCACTTTGACGTTTTTACTTATTCTTGTTAGAGATTAACGAGCTAAGTTTGCAAAAAAGAAGGCTTTGGGTGAGCATCATAATAAAGAAATGGAAAATTAACGAAAAAATCGTTGCATTCCAACGATGCAAACGAAAGTTGCATTTTTTTTCATTTCTTCATTCTTATGAGAATTTATAATTTTTTTATAGACCATGATTGTGGATCTCTTATGAGGACGAGAAACACAGTGCTCAAAATACAGTGTGCTCAAAGTAAATTATTACAGTTTCCATACTGTCCTCTTTGGACTCGAACCGCTCTACTGTATCTTTTACTGGAACACACAGTCCAAAATACAGTGTAGTCAAAAGTAAATTTTGACAGTTCAACACTGTAATATAAATTTAACAAAACTTGTAATTTAACAGTTGATTAATCTGTATTATGTACAATGAATGCGCCAGTTATATCGACAGAGTTTATGCAGACACACAACAAAAAACGTTTATCCATAAAAGAAGTTTGAAAAAAATGTGTAGAAAATATAAAAAATCAGTCACATACACAAGAACGTACCGTTTTGTAAATAATTATCTCTTTATTATAATTTCTTGAATTATGTCGCACAAATTTCATCGTTCGTATCCTATCGACTAGGCACTACTAACTGGCAATCCTTTGTGTCCTGTCCACGTGCCTCACCCCAAGCGCGAGACAAGTCCTAATTAGACAAGAACGTACCTTAAAAAGGAAATTCTCTCTTTCTTTATAATTTCTTGAATTCTGTGGCACAAACTGCGATGTCCGCGTCCCATTAACCACGCACTACTAACTGACAATCTTTGGTGTCCTGGCCTTGTGCCTCACCTCGTGCCTCATTTGCGTACAGTATAAAAATCAGTGATCGCATTTAAATTTTACAGTTGAATATTTTTACTGAAATCACTGATGTATTCACAATATCAAACTGCAAATAAGCCAGTGTAACTGTAAAAATCTCAGCGTGTACAGGAAAATTCGTCATTTTTGTAGGACAGGATTTGCATTACTCTGTTTTACTGTAATATGAAATATGGCACCCTGTTTTTTATGCGGTTTATACTGTGATTTTCGCTGTTTCTTTTTTTTTCCGTGCAATCTAATATTTGGTGTGCTTGATTTTCGCACAAATTCACTAGCAAAAACATTAAGGGAGCTTTCCAGTGTGACAGCCCGAAAAATCGCTGTTTTTCGCGATTTTTTTTTTTAAAGAAAAAATAATCTAATCGGTCTGGTTTTTTTTTGTATATTAATTGGGTATTGAAGAATACAAAACAATTTTTTAAAGATCGATTTATTTATTAATTAATATCTATAAAAATGATGAAACAATTGTTGCAGAAAATGCACTTGGATGTGGTGTCCACGTTGGGGGTCACAATTTTGATCTGAAACAAAAAACACAAAAAGATTATTGATCGGTATATAATTGGCTTTCGTGCTATGGAGGCTTTTTTTTGTTTTTTTTTTTTGCAAAAATGGCGCCGGTTTGAACAAAAAGTATCGATTTTAGCATTTTTTTTGGCAGTTTTTTTTACAAAAAAATAGGAAGATGTCAAAAAAAAAAGCTTCCATAGCACGATAAACAATGACGTTAAGAATATTGTGTAAAAAATTCAACTCGATAGCTTTAAAACTCTGCCCTCCAAGTTGGACACCGTTTTGAAAAATGCTGTTTCGAGAAAAACGCGTTCAAAGTTTCAAGTGAGGAAATTTTAGGTAAATCGTTTACTTACGGTCAATCAGCGATGCCAAAGAAGCGATGGGAAGAGTGTATACTATTCGATAAAGCAAAAAAAAACAAAATCGATTTTTTGAAAATTTCACACTGGAAAGGCGTTCCCCCACTTGTAGCGCAAAAAAAGGCCTTTTTCATGATTTTTTTTAAAGAAAACTACAAAACTTTTTCAATCGATCAATATAACATCTTAAAGAACACATCTTGAAGAACTTTCAGTAATTTTTTTATTGAAAAATATTACATCGTTTAATGGCAAATGGCCGTCAATGAAATAATGTTTTTATATACACGGTTTGCGGTGACCAACATTGCGGCGAAGTGGATCATCTGAAAAAAAAAATGCGGATGGATTTAGTCAAATATAAGTATAAACTAGTCTTTAATCGAAGGATTTTAAAAAATATTCATTTATCACAAAATGGCGGACAGTCAAAGTTAATGGTTCGATTTTAACGAAAAAAAACGGCCGTTTTTTGGCTATAAAACAGCCATTTTTTTCGAAAAAAAAAATCGAACGATTAATGACTACATTTTTATGTATTAAATAAGCCTGCAAAATTTCAAGAAGATCGGTTCATTAGTGTTCGAGTAATCTTGGTCACCGACTTCAGAAACGCCATTTCGAGAAAAACGCGTTTAAAGTTTCAATTTCCGGTCGTTTACACAACGGATTCTTCTCTTTCAACGCTCATATCTCAGTCAATTTTGTTCGGATCGACTTGAAATTTTCAGGTCTCTCAGATACTTATACTTCAAATAAATGGAATTTTAAAAAAACCGATTTTTTCCAAATCTGAAGTGGGGGTAACCCCTTAATCATTTTATAACGGTACTGTGAATCCTCATTTTCACCGTACCAAGGGTTAGTCCGATAATTAGTCGAACCGTACCTATTTTTTCAGCTCCGTGGTAACATTCACGTAGCAGATATTAATAATGTACTGAAAAATGATCAGGAGTTTTCCATAAGCGTAATGTAATGAGCCCACGAAATACGTCGAGTTGCCGATTTTTTTTCTACAAAAAAAAAACGGTCCTGCGGATCGTATTCAATCTGCACAGGATGATCAGCAAAGAAGTTATAAAGGTCCAGAAAAAATTTCAGCTCGGCAGTAACGGGTTGACTTAACCCTATAACAACGTTAAGGAGCTTGTAGCGGTCCAGTTGAGCCAAATGAAGGTTAATGAATTTTTTTTCAATAAATCTCCAAAAAAATGCACCGAAGTATAGATTTATTCTGCTGATGCTAATTTTTCATAAAATATATTATTAAAGAGCAAAATTGTGCACTTTAATATTTTTATTACGTAAATTGGAAAAACATTTGTGTTACTACCAACGGGAAAAATTACAACATTATCGATGATTATTATGAAAAAACTGCTCCGGCGAATGTTTTATACAACTCAGAATGAAATTTTGAGTAATTTATAATTATGCCTATTTCTATTTATGTCACGAGATTATTTATTTACAATTTTTTTCTGAATGTTTACGAAAGTTTAATTTGCGTTAATACGTTGTTAGAAATGGATTATCTCGGTGATATAGAGCCAAAAAAATTACATCACCCGTAGCGTGAACGTCTTGCCCATCTAACTACACGTAAAATTACATCCATCGAACTATTTTTTTTATCTCTGGTGTTTCGTGATGAAAAAATGTAAAAAAAATCGTAAAAGTTCAGTATAGTCTAGACAATAACATATATTTTTTTCGAAATTAAATCTTGGATTGTGGCTAACGCTCCAACGTCCTTGAAAACCATCCCGCGGTAGCCTCTTCTTATTCACAATGACCAAAAGATCGCCCGGTATTCCCCAGATCTATCCAGATAAAAATCTGGAAGACAGTGATTATGATGATCCGATGATGTCTCTTCAAGACATTATCGCAAAAGTCCCGGCGATAAAAAAAACCACAGGAAATTGTACTCACATCCGCCTGGGGTTGCGTCAGGAATGGACTTTCGATAGCTGCGTCAAAATCATTATCGACCGAGGACAGACCCGAAAAATTAATCATGATCGATCTGCGTCGAAATTTCCAGTCAACGACTTCGTTTGTTTTTGTCGTCAAGCTCCGATTATTACTTGGGGCATATATATAATCCTCTCAATGTCGAAACGAAAGTTCGTCATTTTTTGTCCCCTTGAATGAATCTCGTTTATTGGCACTAATAAATGATACCGGCAATATTAATCTTTATATTTGATAATAACAACAATACAAACAATAGTTTTTGAAAAATGATCATTATTATATAATAATAATAAAAGTAATGAAAATATTATTGTCGACGCTGTACTTATTATTATCGTTATTGTTATAAAATATATACCTATTGTAATAGATAAAACAACGTACGCAATGGACCATTCGAAATTAATCATACGTCGCGTAGTTTGTTTTCTCAAACGTACATCTTGCTGTCATCAATTATCAACCCTATTCTCGTATCATTCTTTTTGACACTCAATCCTACGTTTTGACCGCGTTGAATTTTTCGTAAAATGCTCACTTGTCCAAAATGAAAAATTGTCAATAATTTGTTCAACGATGTAATTCGATATTTTACGCATTTTAATTATGCAAACATATTAAGCAATGTTTCAAGTGCAAAACCGACCGAAGGTTTGTTAACGGCGGGGTAAAGTTAATTCGGCGAAAAAAGGCATGTTTTTAAGATTTGTTTTTGGCGTAACGAATAGTGTTCGTTTATTGAAAAATTTACGTATAATAAAGTAACATTTGAACAACATTCTCCTAAATTTGCATTGCAAAATATTCAAAATTGAGCGAGTGAAAATTAAACCCCGGAGGCGCCTCGAAAAAAAGTTGGTTTGCGGTGTGCACCATAACTCGCAACAGAATCATTTGAAACAAAAAAATCAAAATGCATTTGTTAAAGGAGATGTTTCTCGAGGTAATGAAGGGAGGATTTTTTTTTTTCGATTTTTCGATTTTTCGTAGCACTTGGGAGCCAAAAACCCGGTTTTCGCTTAAAAAAATCGGCTAACTTGTTGTTGAAAAATTAGTAATTATTAAAAAAAACAAAAAAGCTCTCGACAATACCTGGTGAATTATGTGAAGAAGTACTGTGCAAAATTTCAAAGCGATTGGTCCAGTAGATTTTGAGTTATCGTGCACACGGACTTCAAATATGACAAGTCTCAGAAAAACGGTTTGAAAAACGCAGAAGAGAAGAGAACGGCATGGAGTAATAGACGCTCAAATACTCATAACTTCGTCAATTTTACTCCGATCGACTTGAAATTTTAACACAATATTCTTGATATATTATGCATTCATTTAAAAAAAAATTTAATTTAAATACTTTACCCCGCCCTTAATGGCAGCTGGACGAAGTATTCTTCGGGTCAAATCGACCCAGTGTGTCAAAATCATTGCCAAACATAAGTGTGTCAACGAAGGGTTAAAAGTGTACCGCTAGGTTGTTCACGTCCACCGAAATTTTCAAGCGCCTATCGACGAAAAAAAATTCTGTGGATATTCATGGTATATATTTGTACCTTTTTTTCGGATTTCTATGATAATCGGTTTTCAATATTGTTTATTTGCATAATTGTTCATGACAAATATATGAGATAATACGATGCTGCTGTATCGATTAGATGAAAACAAATTATATCTTCTCAACACATTGGGCACAAATAAAAATTTCAACGACACAAAAAAATTAAAAGGCGAAAGATAGAGGAAAAAATGTGTCACATTAATTTGTGAAAATTGAACGCTTAATTTCGCGATCTCAGGTGTGGCAATTATTCAAAGCGTTAAATGGCTTATTGACTCGTTAAAAATAAAGTAATGAATAATCGGTGTTTCATAGTGCATAGTATACCGAGTGATATACGTTGCAGTGCAAAATCATAATAATTTACTCTTTTTTTCAGTAAGTTCCATTGATTTATTTTGAGAGTTTCGAAAAAATGTACTAGTCCAAAAATCATTTCTCTCTCTTTCTGAGCATATTGTTGAAAATAATCCAACATTCATTGAATTGTGATCTTGAAAATATGGAAAAGGGTTTAAGAGTTTAACGGTTTAAGGGGCTGCGGTAATGCCCCGAAAATCAGGGTTATTTAAAAAATAAAAAATTCTACGTACCAAGTAAGACGATGGAAAAATCGTTTGGACATTTATTTGTATGTATATTACCAAAGTTGTGTACCAAATTTCACTTCAAAGCATTAACAATTAAAGAAGCTATAAACAATCTCGTGAAGGACCTTTCAACGTGACAATCAAAGTACACTCAATGGTGTACTTGATTTTGGCCATCTGGTTGATCTGAGACGAAAAAAAAACACTTTTTTCTCAAAATAGATAATATTGGCTAAGTCTTGACCGAGCTTTTTTTCGTTTTTGTGTGTCAATCGTCTAAAAAAGAAATGAACGTGACATTCAAGTACACTCAATGGTGTACTCGATTTTGGCCACCTGGTTGATCTGAGACAAAAAAAAACACTTTTTTCTCAAAATAGATAATATTCGCTAAGACTTGACCGAACTTTTTTTCGTTATCGTGTTTCAATCATCTAAAAAAAAAAATGTTACACTTTTCTTCGATTTGTCGACGAAAAATGGCATCATTATTGTTAATAACTAATGAAAAAAAAACGTCAAGACGAAAAACGTCGGTCAAGACTAAACTACTATTACACTGAATACGTGTACCAAACTTCGAGTCAATCCGTTCGTTAGATGTCGAATAATCGTGTACACCATTTTGAAAAACATAGTTTTGAGAAAAACGCGTTTAAACCTCTACAAGCAGTTCCATCGTAAGGGTAAGTTTACAGTTGCCTCAAGCGACAAACGAGTGTTTGCCATTTTCACAGCAGCCTAATCCCGTAACTTTTTTTTACGAGTTTGAATGGCCCTTCCTTCACCTCTGTTAGTTTTTTTTAAATTAATTTAAAAAAATTATATTTTTATATATTATTAACATTGTTTTGCATTTTTATTATCAATCTTGGGTTCCCGAGTGAATTTTCGGGAAAAATTTTCCACCGTCATACTCTCGTAGACCACCGTGACGTTTGTCGTAACCGTATCAATATCCAGACGACGATAAGCCATATATCATTACACGTGTGTATTAGCGCGAAGATCGGCTCGAGTATTCGTATCAGTACATTGGTGAGTGCAACGCGAATGCATGAGTACCTATTGAATTCGAGAATGACAATGCTTCACGACCTTCGTTATATCTATATGTTGCATACTCACGTTCCAAGGAGACTATGAACGTGCAATATTGCACGTTTGCCACAGACCCAGGTCAGAACGATGAACAAGGGTACAGGGTACCTACGATGCCACAGGCGTTTGCCAGCATTTAACCCTTGATAGCTCAACAACGTAAATATTTAAAAATAGTTGACTTTGTGGTAGGTTTTAACAAGTTTAAAAAACACGTTTTCTTTATGGCGTTGAAGTTTGCAGCGTTGGGATCCAACGGAAGTTCTTTAAAAAAAATTTTATTCTTTTATTTTTATTATAATCCATTTTTTTTTGAATTCGTAAATCTGTACTGAAGACAAGAAAAATTATTTTAGTGAATTTCGTACTCTTAGTCACCGTAAAAAAAAATGCGAGCGATTAAAAAACAGTTAATTTTCGTTGCATTCCAACGATGCAAACTTCAACGTCATTGTCATTTAGTTTTTCCAAAAATTAATCAGGGGGCTAGTTATAAAGCAATAAAGAGTGTGACAGGCATGTTACATCGTGTCGTAACATTCCTTTATTATGCGTGGGATGTTTTGGAGCAGTTGTTTTCCTTGTTGCAGCACACCCCATTTTTCACACAGAATTTGTCGTTTTGAATTTTTTTTTGCGAATTTTACGCATCTTCGAATCTTCCATTCTCGCGAAAAGTAAATTTCGAACGAATTTTAGTCCAACTACCGCCATCTATTTTGCATCAGATTGCACTGACAAACCGTAGAACGGTTTGTATCCGTCGTGTGACACTGATTTAAGGGGCTATACCAGTGCGAACGCTGAAAATTTGGGTGATTTTCGGGAATTTTTTGGAAGAAAAGTACTCAATTAAATGTTTCGGAAAATTAATAATATATTTGGCTATATTTGACATATATTACATAATTTTTTCATAGAAAAATATTGAGATCCAAGCGAATTATGCGCTGCCTTCGGAGGCGCCAAAAAAAAGTGCCTCCACTGCTGACATATGATTCCGGCCGATTGAGTTTGTGAAACCGAAAAAGGAAAAATGTCGTTAAACTGGAAGGTATTTCCTGTACAATGACGTAGGATTTTCGAAAAATATTAAAATCTAACAAAATGGCGTAGTTATAAAAAAAAGTCTGTCTTCTTGCCTATAAAATGGTCGTTTTTTTTTTAATGCCAAATCGTCAATTTTCATCCAATCAAAAATATCCTACGTCATTGTAGGGTAAATATATTCAAGAGTACCCAGTTCAAATTTCAAGTCAATCGAATAATTGCTCTTTGAGTTACAGTGTCAGCAAATTTGAAAATTCTCATGTCGAGAAAAACGCGCTTAAAGATTTGACCATCGATTTTTGCAAGATACAATGCTATTGTTATAAATGATAATTATATTCTTGAAAGTATAAACTGTCGAAAAAGGCAACAAAAAAATCGATTTTTTTTAAGTGTCACACCGGTAGAGCCGCTTAACCATATTACGATAGCGATATCAATAAACTATAACGAATTTTATTATGACCTCTTTCACCATAGGCGTTTATTGTAATTACCATGGACTTCCCTCTCAGTGTAACCGCACGTAAAATTACATAGATTCAACTATTTTTTATCTCTGGTGTTTTGTGGTAAAAAAAGTCAGAAAATTCGTAAAGACTCGGTCTAGACAAATACCATCTGTATGGTAGTATATAAATTAGGGTAGCCCTTGATATGGGTAAAAAAATTGATCGCGCCGCCCTCTAAAACGGTTCGAAATAATAAAAAAAAAATCTACGCGAAGCCCCAGCTATGTCCGTTAAGAGGAAGGCGTGCCTGTAAGCATGAAGTTAAATTTAAATATCAATTTTTCTTCATGATTGGAGAAATTTCGATTTTTTAAATCTAGTTTATTTGTCAATTTTTCAACACGATATTTCTGTGGTTTAAATAAATAAATTCGTACTGAACGAACTAGTATCGATATCTTATGTGTACATTTTTTTAATATTATGTTTTTTCCGACCAATTGGATGACTTGTGCGAATAAATAATTTCTTTGTTTTCAATAAAACGAACAAGCTCGCCAAGTTTAAAATCCTGCCAAGTTTAAAATGTCCCTATGCATTTTTGCGAAAGTAATTTTCAAATACATTTTTTATCCACAGCACTGGAAGTCTGATCTCAATGAAATATTAATGTGTTTGTATCTCAGCACGCGAGGAATATTTCTAACAAAATTAAAAAAAAAAACTATTCTGGCCAATCCGGAAGTTCGATGTGAATGGCTTATCGTGAATTTATATCCTTCGTACTTAACAGATTTTTCTGACAAGATGCAAATTTAAAGCTTGATTTTGATGTGATTAAAAGCGTTCGACAGCAGCTAAATCGAACTATTGTTCCAAAATAATAGGATGGTAAAACTGAACGCTCATCAAATCTAGTATGGAGGACCTTATTGTTTGATCTGTATATTGAATACCAATGTACAATAGTTTCGGAAAGTAAAAAAAAAATTGACAAATAAACTAGATTTGAAAAATCGAAATTTCTCCAATCATGAAGAAAAATTGATATTTAAATTTAAGTTCATGCTTACAGGCAAGCCTTCCTCTTAACGGACATAGCTGGGGCTTCGCGTAGATTTTTTTATTATTTGGAACCGTCTCGGAGGGCGGCGTGATCAATTTTTATTTACCCATATCAAGGGCCACCCTAATATATATATATATATATATATATATATATATATATATATATATATATAAATCTTGGATTGTGGCAAACGCGCCAACCTCCTTAAGAAAGGTTCAAATGTCAATACGGAATTTCGTGAAGACTTGGATGGTGCGTTACAGAACTGTCACACGGTGATAAAAGGGTTAAAATCGTGTCAAACGATTTGTAAGACGTTACACGTTGTCGCGAGAGTTGCTGCAGGCGCGCGTTCGATTGACGGCTCATTGGGGTCGTATTTGATCCTGGCTTTTTCAGTTCCATCATTTTTATCATTTCGCACGAGGCGATAAAGAAAAAGATGAGGCGTCCAATCAATTAGGTGTGTTCCTCCTCGATAAGGGGCAAAGTTGATTAACGAATAATCACGAGGGTAGATTCGAATTCGGAAAAATTCAGTGAAGCTGATAAACGTTCGACGACCCCGACGTTCGACTCTTCGAAATTATTCGCGCGCTCGCTTGACGCATCGGACTAATCAAATCTTTTTTTTTGTTGAAATGTCAAACACGAAGAAGCGAAGGGCCGTGGGGGAGGGCGAAAAGCGGAAGGGATGCAAAAGTCCGCGCAGAGCAGACGAAGGAACTTTGGAGAAGAAAAAATCTGTAAAATCTTCATCGAAATGGAGAAAAAAACATATTCCATCGAAAAATCTCGATCAACGCGATACTCGTAGATTTAACATATTTTTTTTCGGATTATAAATTTCGGATTATAAACTTTGACACGAAAGATTTTTCAGGCGTCGCTGAACAATCGAAATGAGAAACTTTCTCGCAAGACCTTGCGCAGACGTCCCTCAGACCTCTCAGGCGCCTTTGCTCTTATCGTTTTTCTCTCTCGCTCGTTCCCGCCCGCGAAATAAACGCCGCTATCTATCTCAGTCGCTGGTTGAGACAAAAAAGAAGTGTGACGGTCACCAGATTTTTCGCCGAGTGTTCGTACACGAGTCACTCGACAATGTAGGCTCACTCTGCAAACGAGCACAGATTTTTTTATTATTCTCATTATCATTATTGCGGATAAACATCGTGGAATATTGCGCGAACGTTTCGCTCGGCTCGACGGCCAACAGTGCCTCGATCACATTTCTTATCGCTCATTGGTTTGCATAACTGTAAAAATTTATGCAAAAATAAAGTCCGTTTTCAAGGAATGATTTTAAATAGGGGGTCAAGAGTGTGAGGCCGTTTAACGAGAAAAGTAGATGCGAAGGCTGAACTTAAAAAAAAATTTCGATAAATATTAATGGTATTAATTATTTTTATTATTGATTATTTATTGGAATTATTAATTATTTTATTGAATATTTATTATAATTATTGATTATTTTATTATTTTATTCAATGATTATTATTATTGATATTATTATTCTTATTATTGTGGGAAACGGGGAAATTATAGCGACCGTGCAATCAGCAGTAAATTCCGATTGCAGAAGTTTCGTTGAAAAATAACTTTTAATGTACCATAAAAAGTAGCATAAATTTGTATTTTTCTTAGATCGCTGTCATAATCCGCACAATTTTCCAAGATATCTGCCTCATTAGCTCCTCGTTCCTG